>APFE031270315.1:0-45363 GCA_000404065.3 Pinus taeda | reverse complement strand
TCCCTAAAAGATAATTACCCCTTACCCAAGATGGATCACATCTTGCAAAGAGTAGTGGGGGCCTCAAGAATCTCTCTACTTGATGGATTCTCAGGTTTCAACCAGATCCTAGTTCACCTTGATGATCAGGACAAAACAGCATTTACAACCCCATGGGGAACCTTCAAATATGTCAAAATGCCTTTTGGGTTGAAAAATGCAGGAGCAACCTTTTAAAGGGCAATGGATATTGCCCTTGCAAAGAAATTCATGAATTCCTTGTCATCTACTTAGACGACCTCACACCTTTCTCAAATTCTGACCAAGAAAATTTGAAACATCTAAGGCAAATATTCACAACTTGCAGGAAATATGGAATTTCCTTAAATCCCAAGAAATCCCTGTTTGGTTTGGAAGAAGGTAAGTTATTAGGTCATATTATTTCGAAGGATGGCATTAGGATTGACCCAGACAGAATACAGGCCATCTTGCAAATGCCTCACCCAAGAAACATCAAAGAATTACAAGCATTCCTGGGAAAGATCAACTTCCTCAGGAGATCCATCCCAAATTTTGCAGAACTAAGAAGATTACTAAATAACATGCTGAAAAAGGATTCAAAGGTGAAATGGACAGTAGAAGCAAATCAAGATTTTGAAGGAATAAAGTTGGCCCTTACCCAAACTCCAGTCTTAACAAATCCTCAATTTGACAAAGAGTTTATCATCTTCTCTTTTGCTTCCCAGCATACTATTGCTGCTGTCCTATTACAGAAAGATGACCAAGGAAATGAGAGACCTATTGCATTCTTTAGTAGAGCTCTCAGAGATGCGCCCCTAAATATCAGATCATGGAAAAGCAAGCATATGCCTTGGTCAAAGCCATCAAAGACTTTAGAATTTATATCCTATACTCCCATGTTATAGCTTATGTACCAAGTCCCATTGTCAAAGACATACTCACTCAAGAAAACTTGGAGGGCAGAAGAGGAAAATGGATTGCCAACATCTTAGAATTTGACATTGAAATAAAACCTACAAAATTGATAAAAGGGAAAGGTTTGGCAAAATTAATGTCTGAAACAAATTTCCAAGCCCTGGACATCAACCAACTGGACAGTGAACCGGAGCTGGCGACTCCAAAGATCAATGTAGCCTTTGAACAATCTTTGTGGTATTCTGATATCTATTATATATTGCAAAACCTGTGTGCTCCCCCAGGATTGTTCAGAACTAAATGTATGTTCTTAAAAATGAAAGCCTCAAGATTTTTTGTAATAGAGGGCAATTTTCTTTGGAAAAACCATGAGGGTATATTTCTAAACTACTTAATTGAGAATGAGGCTAACAATGTCATAAAAGAATTTCATGCAGGTGATTGTGGTGGACACTTGTATTGGAAGTCCACTGTGGATAAAATACTGAGGGCTGGTTACTATTGGCCCACTTTGTTCCCTGATGTCAAAAATTTCACCACCTCATACCATAAGTGTCAAATATTTGAGGGAAAGAGAAAAGTATTAGCACTCCCTTTGAGGCCTATTGCAACAGAAAGACCTTTTTAGCAACGGGGTTTGGATTTCATTGGGGAAATTCATCCCTCATCCTCAGGCCAACATAGATGGATCCTCACAGCCACAGACTACTTCACCAAATGGATTGAGGCCATCCCATGTAGACAGGCAAATGATTCAGTAATCATTCAATTTTTAGAGAACAACATATTGTCTATATTCAGTTGCCCCAACAAGATAATAATAGACAACACTGCTGCTTTTAGATCCAAGAAAATGGTGAATTTTTGCCACAAATTTCATATTACTTTGGGTCATTCCACCGCATGCTACCCTCAAGGAAATGGCATGGCTGAATCATCAAATAAAAGCCTGATAAACATCATCAAGAAGGTGTTGGAAGAAAATAAGAAGAATTGGCATAAGAAACTTGTGAATGCCTTATGGGCAGATAGGCTAACAACCAAGAGATCCATTGGTGTTAGCCCATATGAGTTAGTCTATGGATTAGAAGCCAAATTTCCTTCATCACTAGGGGTTCCTGTTATGAAACTTCTTCAAGAAAGTCAAGCTGAGCCCAATGACATGCAAAGAAGGATCAATCAGATAATATGTTTGCAGCAAACCAGAGACCAAGTTTATAGCAGAGTACAAATTCTCCAAGAAAAGTTAAAAAAGGCTTTTGACAGAAGGACTAACGCTAAAGATTTCAGCGTAGGTGACAAAGTCCTCAAGTGGGACTCAAGAAGGGAAGATAAAGGGAAACATGGAAAATTTGATTCTCTTTGGAGAGGACCATTTATTATCCAAGCAGTGCAAGGAGAGAATAGCTACTTCCTAAAAAATCTGGATGAAACTGACTTAAATGAAGGTCCTGTCAATGGCAGGATGTTGAAGCATTATTTTGCCTATTTTCCATACATATAGTAGGGTCTTTTCTCCTGTACATAATCAGTTGTATATATATTTTCTTTCAGCATACAAATAGTTCAGTTCAAAAGATTGTTGTAAATAAGTAGAAAAAGGGCTTTATATTGTTGTTCTTGGTCTTTCAAAAGAAAAACCATCCCCAAGTGGAGCCACTGTTAGCTACCTATACCAATAGGTTTCATTTTTCATGATTGGCAGGGGAACTGCCAATATGATCTACTTTGGTGATACAAAGATATCATATTCTTATGGAAGAAATATGCTTGTTTTGGTTGATGTTGCCCTACTTCTGGATGGGTGATCCAACAACATAAGCTGGGTCATACCATGTTTCAATTTTTGTTATAGATTAGAGAAAGAAACCTGTCCAAACAGCTCAATCTTGGCACGTAAAGTAGATAGGTAGAGGAAAAAGGTTCCCAACTGCTTAATCTGGGGCCTTGGAAGCAATAAGGGTAGCTTTAGATAGATAATCAAATGAAAAAGCCAAAGGAAAAGAAAAGGCACAAAAGGGTTTGCAAATCTATGTGCACCCTCCTTGGAGTAACAAAAAATGCTAGGCAATAGAGTGGGAAGGTAGAGGGGGTTGCAAAAAGTTTGGTTCATTGGCATTGCATTGGCCTAAAGCAAAGGTAAAAACATGATGCCAGTACAAATGGCCTATTTGCAGCAGTCTTGCAGAAGATTAATGGAGCATGTCTAACTTCCAAATCACCCTCTATCGCATTCATAACTAACATCCCTATGTCACCCATGTACACAAAGAAAATCAAAGTCTTTTGTTGGTTCTAGTTTCTTTAATGGCCGCATTTCTTGTGCAAATATTCTTTTCATTTTGATCTACTTCCTAAAACTAAGTTGATTTCATATAAAGAACTTAGCATTCTACCCCACTCATCCACCCCCTTTTTCATCCATATTAACTACTAACCTATCACTATGTAACTCCTTATACCCCCTATTCCCCCTATTACTATGTAAAACTTGGCAAAAACCCAAAAAAACTATGTATCCCCTTCCCTGAGCATTATAGCTCTATGTATGACCTTGAAGGTCTTCAAGCGCTAAAACATTTAAGCCCAACCCAAAGAGCGCCAAAGAATTAATCTTGGGACTAATCCAAGATTTTCTCGGATTAATAACCTTAAACCCGTTTTGCGAATAAACCTTAAAAAAAAAAACCAGAAAAAACCCACTTTTATAAAGTTTCTGCCGGGCCCGTAGTTAAAGAAATAATGATATTATATTCCTCCCCGTACTTCGTATTGCCCGCGCATGTTATCGACCCGTCGACTGTCGGATCTGGGCTTTCCCATCCGATGGTCCACATGATATCGGACGGGCCTCCATGTTCGAAAGATACCTTCCAAGAAACTGTCAGAGGGTGACGTCAGGCCTCTTCCATGCATCACCCCCAGATTCTCTCGGAGCGCCTTCTGATAATACCGCGACTGTATAGAAGGCGATCCAAGAAAACCCACTTACCACTCAACTGTACCGCCTACCCACGCAGGTGCCACGCCCGCCCACGTCACTTCCATTCAGTGCCCTGTCAGCACCCCCTACCGCCAGCGCTTCTACGCGTCCGCCATCTGCGCAATCCCCATGGACCACTCAGAGACTGCCACGTCACCCGACCCTGACCCCATCTGATGACGTCAACCAAAAAGCGCGCCAATACCCAAAAAGGCCATATTTTAGCCAATTTTCGCGTTCTTCTCACTTTTGCCGAATTGAACTACTGCGCACCTCTACATGTAATTTACGACCACCTGTCACCAACCTGTGAAAATCAACCTGAAGGACGTTGCCGCCTCCCACCCACCTGCATTTGTGACCATTGCCGGCAATTCACCAGGTATTTTCCTAGAGAATCCCCTCAAGGCTGGCTTCTGTCCATAATTCTACAACACTCAATTAACAAGAGTAATTGCAACCAATTTACCAGTAAATTCCTGGTAAACTAGCACTCTTTCACAGTTGCAGGGTCAAAATTCACCTGCTAAACCCATATATAGTCAGCGTTTCCTAAATTCCTACTCTTTCTGCGCATTCGTGGACTGAAAACCTGAAAGGCATAATTCACCAGGAAACAAAGTGGCCAGTCCCTACAGTCCCTCAATTAACTCCCTTTGAGCATTCTACACCATTTGTCACCACAGTTACCTCATTTGCCTTTACAATTGGCTTTACTTCTACAAAACTAGCCCTCTGTGCTCTCCTACCCATTGAAACCAGTTCCACTACAAAATCGCAAATACTACTAGCCATGGAAACGCCAGTAGCCCTCAATGTTCAGCCTCTGAATGCCCCACACAGAGAGCTAGAGTGGAAGGCCTTGGGGGAGAGAGGTTACCAGATGTTAGACTGCATGGCCATGACAACCAAATTCAATATTCACCTGATGAATGAGTTAAAGGCCCAATATCTCAGTGGGGCTGATACCCTAGGAATTTGGGACTCCAACATACCCATTTACAACCTTCCTCAAGTCAATGTCCTCCCAGACTTGATAAACCAATGCAGGTCGAGCTATGACCCCTGTCAGAGAGCCGTCCTCAACCCCTGAGGCTCAGTATTGTTCCATATCACCCCTGAGGCCATCAATGAAATGCTCCACTTTCACACCACAAAACCCCTAACTCCTCTCTCCATCCATGATTTTATAACGAAAGGGGGCAAGTTGTCTAGTGATCAGATTGCCAGGATTAATCAATTCTTTATTTAGCCTCAATATCAATCTATGAGTACTGCCCTTCCCATAGCATATCAGTATCTCAATGAGCTGGGCAAAATGTTGGTGGAGTTGATCAGTTACATCCTGGGTTACGGGTCATATGAGGATCTGGATGAAACAATTATGGCCATGCTGTCCATTTTCTCCCCAGGAATGCCTCCTGCTGTACATTATGATTTTTCCACGTTTATTGCCAACAGGATTCATGGGCAACTAATGAATCTAGAAAGGGAAAAGGTGTTTAAATACACCAGGTACATATAACATTTATTCTTCTTCTATCAGCCTGATGCCTTGCCTGTCCCTCTCAAAAAGCTAGATGCCCAGGGAAGCCCAAGGTCGCTTGTGTTCTGGTCTTCAGTCTGCCATATTCTAGCTTATTCATCTTACACCTACTGTGAATTCATTGACCTTTTCATCCATCCAGCTATGACCTTATTATTGGGTGTCCCTCCTCCCAGATTGACAGAGGAAATGCAAAGAATCCTTCCACTCTCAAATTCCTACAACATTGGTGATGGGTATTTTTATCAACACCATACAGTAATCAGAGTATATGGCTGTGAATTGAATCCCTATAGGCTGCCAAGATATGTCCCAATGAGACTCTTTGCCCTAGACTACTTCAGGTAGTTTGGAAATGCAGACTATGTCCATTTCCAAAGTAAAAACAAGAAGGTGCAACTAAAGGTGAGAAATCAGTTGGGCCCCTTTTTGTACAATAAGAAGGAGGAAGGATGGAAGGAAGCTGATAGTATCCTAGAGACCCTCATACTTCAAACTAGTTTTAAATGGGTGCCTTATGACCCTAATCACTTCACTTCCCTTAGGAGGATAAAGTACAAACTGGGCGGCTATGCTCATGTGAAACTGCCTCATATTGAGCAGTATGCCAATGCCCTAAGTTGGAAAGAAGGCACCTTAAAAGAGCCAATTGGTAAAGAAGAGATGCTACGAGGATAAGTAAGCAATCTTGGAAATAAGGCTGACTTGGAAACTTGTGGGCAGGTTTCTTCCTCCCGTCAAAGGCAAATTGGAGCAGCTGCCTCATCTTCCACAGCCCAGCAGCAAGCAGTCGGAGTTCCCCAACAAGAATCAAACAAAGACAAAGGCAAGTAGGTGGAGCAGGAACAGCCACCTCCTAGGACAGAGCAGCAAACATAACAACAAGTGGAAAAGGAGCTTAAACAGCAGGAAGAACATCAAGAAGAGGGGCAGCCTATGCAGCAACAGCAAATGGCTAAAGCCCCAACACCCACTGAGCAACATGCTCAAGAGAAAATGCCTTATGGGAAAGAAAAGACAGTGGAGGCCTCAGTGCTTCAAACTCCACAAAAGGAGGGAAAGGGAAAGAAGAGGGACAAAGAACATGAGACTCCCCTCACCACGTCAACAAATCAAGGGGAGAAAAGGCAGAGATTAAATCCCCTCTCTGAGGAAGAAATTCCTATGGGGAAATCGTTGGGAATGGGCCCACCAAGTATGGAGGCATCTACCAGTGCCTTTCAGCAGGAACAAGAGAGAACTATTGGAGGAGAGGTCAGCTCCTGAAGCCATCAAAGGAGATCAGAGGCAGGTATCAAGCTACAGTTTATTGAGATCAAGAGGAGAAATGATCCACCCAGGCTCCAAATCTACAACCAGTTGCTGAAGATGCCCCCCACCAATGAACAAAGGCTTATGTCAGCCTATGACATCACAGAAGGTAAAATGACCATGAGTCATTTCATGCCCACCATGCTGCAGCCATAGTCAGCTGCAGACTATATAAGAACCAACCTTGAGGTTCTTGTAAAAGACATCCACGCTATGGACCAAATAGAGCTTCACAGGCAAACAAGTGAGATGGTCTATGCATCATTGGGAGACAAAACAATGTTGGCTAATAGGTTGGAAAACAGCCTAAATAATATAGCTGCCCAACTTCAGTTGGAGAAGGCATCTTCCCTGGCCAAAGAGAACAGGATCAAGTCTTTGGAAGATATAATCATAGAGCTTCGGCATGACCCCAAGGACCCAAAAGCCATACAATCACTTCTAAAGATAAGGGATGCAGACCTTGCAACCCTAAGAAAGAAGGTGAAGCTCCCAGCAACCATTCACCCGCAAACAGATGAGGTTGCTCAGCAGAGGCAAGACCAGGAGGTAACTACATTGCTGGTAGCACTGCACAAGCAAGTAGTGCAGACAGAAGGGAGGTTGGAAGAAACAGAGGCTGCACTGCAGGTAGCCCTGCAGCAGAAAGAGGGAGGCCAGACTTCTTAGCCCCCTCCAGAGGTTATAAACCTTGAGGAGCCTCTAAAAACCACTCCTCCTCCCACAAAAGCACCAGCACCATCAACATCAACAACAGCACCAGCACCATCTATATAGCAGGCTCCGAGCCTCGACATGCAGAAATTGATGAGTGAAGTCCAGGCCCTCGAACCCCAGATGACAGAACTGAATGGAGCCAAGGAGAATTTGGCCAAGCTGAATGAGAAGTATGACAAATCAAAGCAAAATTTGGCTGAGAAAGGGAGAGAAATAAAAGCTCTCAAAGAAAGGATAAAGGAGCTGGACAAAGAACTCACCCTTGACAAAGTGGTGGCCGAGATCAGGACAGTTTTGTGGACCCACATTGGCCAATCAATAATAGATCAGTGGAAATACATTGAAACCATTCATGAGCAAATTGAGCTCATAGGAAAAGCACAAAGGGAAGTGCATAGAGCAAGGCCATCTCTAGGCAGTATGCCTAAGATAGCTAGAAGAATGATCAATGTGTTTAATAACTGGACAGGTCCTCAGCTGATGGCAATTGGGATCTCCAATAGGACAGAAACTATCCAGCTAATAAAGAGGGTCCTCACACTGAAAAGCCTGGTGCAAACATTGGACAGAAGAAGCCAGGACATGCAAATAGAGGTCAATAGGTTCATGGACAAATTTGCAGCATTACATGGCAGAGGTCTTCCCAGCTTGGTAAACAGTGCAGGAAAACTGCTATCACATGAGGTCTATGCAAAAAGGGTGAACACATTTGCCACCAATCAGATCAGTCAAGGATCAAGCAGCTCATAGGTAACAGGGCCAACATCTGGCTAGAGTCTCTATGACAGAGTAGAGAATTTATTTTTTATTATGAATGAGATTAGCCATTTATTTGAAGTGCCTCCGAACTTCTACAAATACACAGAGGCAGATGAGACTTTGGATGCAATTTTGAGGCATCAATTGCCTACGCAGGAATGGTGGACCTCAATGATACAATTATTATTATAATCAGAAGGTTTTCATGAAAATTTTTTCATCAAAATATATAAGTCATCACATTCGGAATATATGTTGCATATACTATGAATGAAAGGGGTGGAATGAGCCAACTCAGCAGGAAGAGTCGGCCACCAAAAGCAACAATGACAGCTACAGGTAGCAGGGCCGAGAAAAGCTACAACATGACAGAGTATAAAGACACATCATTCACATCATTCAGCATTAAAGTAGAACGCTCAACCGACTCAGTCTCCTCCAAAGGTCAAGAAGAGGCCTGATAGCATTAAAGGCCATTTATCTTACATTTAGAGTAGCAATAACTTTCTTATCTGCTATTTTGTAAAGTTGGTGAGCATAGTTAATGTATCAAATGACTCAGCATTCAGATATTTTGTAAAACCTATTGTATATATTCCCCTTCGCACAAAATTTCAAGGGGTTGTTGGTTTTTGTTGTTCTCTTATGAAGAAATGAGAACTCGACTGTAACTTTCAGAAGGATGATATAAATAAAGCTTGGAGTTTACAGGAACTGAGTCTTACTGGTGCATGCTATGATTAGAACCATTGAATGCTACAGGATTCTAGTGCTATGGCTTGATATAATAAGTGTTTCTCTATCTCTTTTAATGTTTCTATTATTTGTTTTAACTCATAACTCTCACATGTTGTTCTAAATCTAGGAAAGAAAGAAAAAGAATAGCTCAGGATTTGTCCATGGAGACACCCTGATCTCAATCTATCTTCACTATAAATGTTTTGCATCATTTCAGTTGTTTAAATTCAAATTCTTAATTGCTCCAATAAGCCCTGAAAATCTCACAGTCACTATTTAGTAATTCATTTATGCTACTGAGTAGATATTGTTGTTCAAATTTGTATCACACTGTCTATAACTCCACTTACCAATGTTTCACTCACTAAATCGGAAAATTATATTACCAATATCTATCTAGCCTTGTAGCAAAACTTTCTCTATCACAGGCACCAGAACTATCTCGCATTTCTGACTCCATATGCCCAATGGATTAGCATCTTGTCCACTCTTCATGCCCTTCTTACATCAAAATTTCACCAACCAAAGTCTTAAACAGGAAACTGAAACTTTTTAACTAGCCTAAAATCCTCACAAAACATAGCTGAAACTTAAAGAGAGAGCCCTCTCTGATTGTAGATAGGCTATGATCTATAATCCAAAGGTTGATTAGTGGTTACCCTGACCGTATTCCCTTGGGAGTCAAAGTGAACAACCTGGGTGTTAACAGAAACGACATAAGATTTCTCAGTGCATTATGGACTACATTTTGGGGGAATATGGAAACAAAGTTGAAGAGATTTTTTTCATTCCATCAACAAAGGATTGGTAGACAAAAGTAATCAACAAGAATTTGGTGCAACTTTTGCGTTGATACAACCAAAAGCATCTGAAGGCCTGGGATGAATTTTTTTATACGTGCAACATTCTTACGACAAAGTAGTCCACACTTCTACAAGAAATTTCCCATTTGAAACTTGATTTTGATATATTGCCCCTTCACCTTTGAACATTCCATATGGGAAGCATGGATGATTGAGGGGAGATCTTACATGAGATGCCTTGAGGGCTAGATTTTTTATAGAAAAAATAAGGCAAATCCATATACAGGTACAAGAGAGATTACATAAGTCATAGGAGAAATATAAGGTGAAGAATTGTCAACATACAACAAAGGAATCATTCATGATTGGAGACAAAGTAATGCTATAGTGGAACAAGGAGAGGCTACTGGGGCGTCGTAAGAAAATCAAGGTTCTGTACTATGGCCCCCTCGAGATAATGGAAAATTCGGGTTATATTTCCTATAAACTCAATTTACCACCATATTTGTGCATTTACTCAATTGTTAATGTAGATAAACTAAATCTATATGAGCCTTCCATGCTACATTAGTAAGAGGAATAAGCCATACTCTATGTACAGGATTTGGCAATAGATGCTTAGGAAAATTTAATAGAAAATAAAATATCAGAAAATAGGTCCAAAAGTGAAAGAGAAAGGAAACATTACCTATAGTAGATTGAGATGAAAGGACAAAGTATAGGAAAAGCTAAATGGTGCACTTGAGATTAATGTTTAGAAAAAAGTTCCCGACATCATGCAGTAGAAGCATTTGGGAACTAAAATCCTCCCAAAATGAGCATGTGTGATCTCAATGAGATCCCTATCTTTTTTATCATCCATGCCAATGATTTCAAACTATAAAATGTGAAAGAATAAATTCACATGTCCATTTTACCGATGGGACCTAGTTTGGAAAAGCATGGCCTTGAACGTTTCAAGAGCATTTGAAGGCGTTAAATGATGTTTCTTTGGTGTAAAACATTATTTCTTTATTGTCACAGTAATTTTTCCTATACTACAAAGATAGACCTTTCCAATGGTGTAATAATCATGCCAATTAAAGTAAGTATGCAAAATTTATTTGGCTTAGAAGTTTACATTCATTTTCTCACCACCATAGTTTGAGAATATGCCATGTCAACCCCCATTATTGATGACAAAGGAAATAGCCACACAATCATGATGAAGAAGAATCTAGAAGTGTTTATACTGTAACTATGGTTAATAGTTGAGGTAGTGAAACCTAACCACTACTTTTATATCATATCGTGTTACAACCAAGCTACTAGGAGGAATATGGGTTTCATTATTTTGAGTGCATATGTTCCATGGTTGAGCAAGAAAAATAGCCAAGAGGGATAGGAGATAGAGCACAAAAATATTATTTGTGCACTATAGTATCTCATAGGCCATAGACCTTACTTCACTGTACTCACAAACATTTTTTATTGAGAGAAAGAAAGTAGAGCAACCTCACTTTCCAGCTAGATATTTTTCTCGAGAAAGGATTTCCCAGGTAATATTTTGTGTGAAATGTGCACATGTGAGAATTTACTAGACTATTCTCTATTTCCTGCATAAATTTAATTCACATGCATGCACTATTAATAGAAATATACATATCCATAAATCTAAAAGGAAATAAAATAGTATAGTGTAGAATTTCATATTTTAAAAATAATTTTATCATATCTATTATCACAAACTCTTAGTCGAATATCCATGGTAGTTTACCAATCAATAAATAAAATATTTCAACTTCTTAATTTTAGGTAAAATTTTAAAAATAAAGTAATTAAACTCTCTCTCTCTCTCTCTCTCTCTCTCTCTCTCTCTCTCTCTCTCTATATATATATAATATATATATATATATATATATATATATGAAGATGCATAATTCTTAATATTTCAAGGTACAACTTATATAAACTATTTGAATATCTATGCTTATATATATATATATATCTATATTATATATATATATAATATAATTATATATATATATATAAACAAGTTTTTTAAGATATATAAGAATAAAATATTTTAATGATCAAAGTGAAGAAGTAACTGAAAGTAAAACAATTTAAACTATTTTGTAATAAGAAAAATAATTGGTTATATCTAATTCATTGAATTCATAATATAAAATTAATATGTTATATATAAATACTACTAACAATACAAATTGAATATGAGTTATAATAAAATATTTCAATGCTCATATTAAGTAAAATGTCTAAAACTCTATAGATATAATGCTTTGGAAAAATGAAAAAGATGAATTTTGAAGGTTAAAACATAGTTTTACTATTCTATATTTGCTTCTTTTAAGGTATATTTTTTAGTGAATTTTGTGTAAAATGAAACAAATATTTGTTAGAGTTGTATATTTAAGCTTTGTAGTTTACGCAATCCAAGTGCACAATAGGAAATTCAAGCCATTGAATTTATTTACGCATTCAAAAAGGTAATTTAAATAATGAATATATATATATATATATATATATATATATATATATATATATATATATTAAGCATTGATCTGGGGATTGATATGGAGAGAAGATCAATATCAGAGAGCATTGGTTCTCCCTTGATGTAGAGAAATTTACACGAGACTGACAATGGAGAAGGAGTTTTTCAAGCATTTTCAATAGAGGAGAACTGCTTGAGGCAACTGAAATATTTTTCTATTCCTGTGTGGTCAATATGAGGATCACTTTGGTGCTTACTACTAGAGTACAATTGATAAGTCACTTGGACAGCGAATTTCAATTCCTAGACTAAGTAATGCCCCATCTGAATCATGGATGTGATGTGTATGAACAATGTTTGAGGACATTGAAATTAGTTGCGTAATATTTTATTGTTACTTGGAGTCTCATTGGATGTACCAAATCATTCTTTTGCTAGTTGTATAGTTGTTCACCACTTATGCATGGAAATCTAAGTCACTATGGTGCTTCTTAGAAAGTTGTTATACACATTGAAAGTGGATTATGGACCCTTGTGGTGATTTTTCCGGCCTCTAAAATGCCATTCTCTTTCACCCTCATTTCTATCATTTTACCATATTTTGTAGCTCTTACCATATTCTGTAACTCCATAACCCTACATTAATACCATTTTCATGATCATATGCGCTTATAAGCATTATTTTGCAAGTCATTTATTTTAATTATTTTAGGAGAATTTATGATTAGATGTTAGGAAATTATCATGTTTTCATATACATATAAAAGTGGGATGAATTTTAAGATGTTGTAGGGTCATTTGAAGATTATAGAAGCCTTATTTGGCCACTGAACCACAAATTCAAATTTTAATTTCAACTCATGAAGATTTGTAGAAGATTTGGATCATTTACTAAGCACATTCAAAGGAGAAGAATCATGGATGTTTTGATATGTGTCTCATAAAGGTGTGTGAGAGGATTTGTATCTCATATTTTTAGGTAATTTTTTGTAACCACTAGAAATAATTGTAGATCTAGGATAGATTTGTGGATATACATTTATTAATTAGTTACCTTAAGTTTTTGTATAAATAGTAGTGCATCGTTCATTCAAAGGTGTTCCATCCAAGATATGAAATATTATAGAATAGAGAATAATGGACAAGAAATAATTAATGTAATTTGTAAAGTAAGAATAGAGAGGAAGAGAGTTTAATTATTGTAATATATTTGGAACTTTATCCAACTTCATTTCAAGCAATACATGTTTCTACTTTGATCTCCAAGCTTCAACAATCATTCGATATGCTTGCTGAGCAGTGGATGTCCCAGAATAACCATAGCTTGTGCACCTATTTGCTTTGTTGTAAATATTTATGTTATTTCATTTATGCAATTTTATTTTAGTTTCTTTTATGTTATTTGATTATGTGGTTTTATGTTTATTTGATTAGAGTTGTTTTGTTAATATTGATTTAATTTCCATATGTTTGGATTGGATTGGCACACTAGTCATCTCACATTAGTAATCTCATAGACTACTAGATTAAATTAATTTTTCATTTCATAGCTAAAATTATAATTCTTGGTTTTCATAGACCTAGTCTTTGAGAGAGAACATGATTGACACAGAACATGTTTAAGAGAGAATGTGTGCACTTTATTTTCATTTTCTTTCATTATTTTCTTTGTAATTAGTTTCATTTTTCTTGAATTATATTAAAATATTCTAAAAATTAATCACCTAATCACCTAGTACATATAGTACATGTATACCCCATCATTTCACAAACCTTGGGTTGACAATTTAATGACAGGGATTTAAATCACAATTAAATCACCCAAAATTTTGGTGTCGTTTCTAGGGAGGTATACATAGGTGTTTGTTTCTAAAGTTTAGGCAAACACATGATAGTTTCATTCATTCTTAGGTGCAAGGTTAAAAGCATATTAAAATCATATAGGATGCATGAATTCCAATTATTCTTGGATAATGTAAAAATCTCAATACTAATCCATTTGTGAATCAAGAGCTCTAGACCATCAAAGGAACTAAAATGATACTCAAGTATTTCTTGTGAATAAAAGGATATGCCCCTGTAATAGGCTTCTCAATTCCTTGTCCTAGTTATAAAATAGCCATCAAGGATAGAGTTGCATCCTAGGAATAAGTTAAAGAATTACAAATTCAATGGACTACAACTGATGAGAAGAGACGATTTGAGCCAAAAATTGAATCATTTTTTGCATGTTTGTCTGTAGATCCTTCATACGTTTATAGAATCAAGGGCAGTTTCTAAAAGAAATTCAAGGCAAGATAGCTAATGAAGAGAACCATAAAATAAAGGACTACATTGAAGATTGGTTCAAAGTAGTTACTAAGCGACCACATTCTTTCATTCTTCAAACAATCTTGTGACCGAAATTACAATTGGTCTCTCATATCCTAGCAGTTATAGATATATATTTTCTTGAATTGGATATGAGCACACTATATATCTTTATTCGTAGATGGTTACATTGGAAATATGTATATACTTGAAGAAGAGTTTTCATTTTTTTAGATGTATTAGGGTAGAATAAAGGGAAAAGACCATGATTTTTTGTTTTTTTGTTTTGTGATTTCATTTTGGCACAATAAGAACCACTTCATTCACTATCCATTAGCAGGAAAATTCATGAGGAAAATGGATATTCATGAAATAAACAGAGCTAAAAACTTGAGGATAAAGGATGATAACAAAACTACTTTATACATGGGTGGTTTTCAAAGACCACATTTTTTGAATAAAAAAATGTTCCAAAAGAAATATTAAAGGTGATAACTTGCTCACATATACAATGTCAATTGTTGCCAAAAAAACCTTTAAAAATTCCATTAATGTCATTACGAGCTTACTCATTGCCATCTTTCTAAGCTTATAGTCCATCCATGAATTTCAATCTCCCTACAACTAAACTTCAAAACTAATCTTTCCTTTACAATATTCATACTTTCCTGCCTCATTTTCACTCAGCTTAAAGCCAAAAATAAAGTCATTCAACTCCATTACAAAAATGAGCGACCCTATTTTCCTCTTCGCTTTTGTTAAATAAACCTTTCTTAATAATGTAAATATTTCATGTATGGTCCTTCAGATTATTATTTTATACTTGTGTTAGAGGATGGAGGATTAATTAAGGCCTCCCTTCTAACATGTCTTGACCCATTAACTTTAACACATCATCTAGGATCAAGACTATAATTTTTTTTAGTACCTTGAGGCTTTCATTCCTTAATGACAAGCTCTCTTACCAATAGATAGTGAGAATACATCAATGTACACTATTTGTTGGATCTTCTAGATGACTCAACTACGATGCATATGTTTGTACCTAGTAAGATGTACTTAGGAGTCTTCACTCTCATTGATGTCAATCTGAGCAGTATCGTGTTGGTTAATGCCATTCATTAATGGCCAGTAATCCAACATTTTCTTTCTATGTTAGGCATCAACACATCTATTCACATATATAATAAATATACCAATGAGTTGGAATGAATGAAGACTATATGATTTAAGTCGCTTGCAGTAGCGTTCTAATAAATCAAGACTCAGATTAGAGTTTAGCAATAGTAGCATCGTCCTAACAATAAAGTTTCCAATTTTAGATCAGATTCATCCTCTATTCACACGACCAATAGACAAAAAAAGCTGGTCAATGCTTTAATCATTTCACATTCCATGATCCAGCAACAACAACCTAACTCTTTCATATACATAGCTTCACCACTTTACAGTTAGGTGAAGGTATGTTGCTTTCTAATCTTTAATCATGTGATTTCCTAAATGTTGAAATGGTGATTTTGGAAAATACCTCATGACATTTATATTCGCTTTCTCATTTTGCAAAAACTGAAAATATCTTTAGTTGGGAGGACGGAAAATATCTATTACGTTTTTCCATATTACATATTCCTCATAAATTTTTGACGAACATATCTCTCCCAACCAACTATTCTTATAGTTTTACTCCAAAGGTTTATATGTTTTGCAATGATCAATTGATAAGCACATTAATGGATGAAAACCACTATGGGGCCTTAAGAAGGAATTCTCAATGTGTTCAAGTATTTTGATGGTACAAAAATATGAAGAATATTGTTATACAAGAACCAATACTCCTAAATTTTTGGTTGTCACAAAATAACCAATTATAAAAATATGTTGAAATCAAATGTCCTTAAAAGTACACTTTGTAAAGAAAATAAAGTTATCAAATGATCTGATTTTGCAAAATTAAAAGAGAAGCAATACAAACCCAAAGTTCATATAGGAGCAAAAAAATTCAAGAATATCAAGTTATGATTACAAGAATCAATGCAAAGTTACATGATGACATGCAACATCTTGAGTTGGGGTCAAATGTTGGGCCTATAAAATGTCATGCTCTTTCGCCCCGATTTCTATCATTTTACCATATTTCTTAGCTCTTTACCATATTTCCTAGCTCTATAACCGTAAATTAATATCATCTTCATGGTCATAATTTTTTATCGTTATTATTTTATAGTACATTTATTTTAATTATTCTAACAGAATTTATGATTAAATATTAGGAAATTAGCATGTTTTCATATATATGTAAAATTGGGATAAGTTTTATGATGTTGTAGGCCTATTTTGAAGATTCTAGAAGCGTCTTATTTGGCTACCCAACCACAAAGTCGAATTTTAATTTCAACTCATGAAGATTTGTGGAACAATTGTAGGTGATTTGGATCATTGACTAAGCACATTCAAAGGAAACTAAAAATTTATGTTTCGGTATGAATCCCCTAAATATATGTGAGAGGATTTATATCTCATATTTTTAGGTAATTGGCTGTAATCAAAAGAGATAATTGTGGATCTACATTTAATGATTAGCTATCTTAAGTTTTTGTATAAATAGGAATGCATCCTTCATTCAAAGGTGTTCCAACCAAGATATGATATATTATAGAACAAATAATAATGGAGAAGAAATGATTAATGTAATTTGTAAAGTGAGGATATAGTGGAAGAGAGTTTAGTTATTGTAATATATTTGGAACTTTCTCCAACTTCATTTTATGGAATACATGTTGTTTCTTTGATATCCAAGCTTTGATAATCATTCAGTGTGCTTTCTGAGGATTGGAAGCCCCTCATCAACCACGACTTACACACCTCTTTCCTTTGTTGTAAATATTTATGTTATTTCAATTATAGATTAGTTTATTTTATGTTATTTTGATAATGTGTTTTATGTTTATTTCAATAATGTTGGTTTTTTAAGATTGAATTAATTTCCTTATGTTTGGATTGGATTGGTACACTAGTAGTCTCACATTATTAATCTCATAGGCTACTATATTAAATTACTTTTTCCTTTCATAGCTTAGATTATAATTGTTAGTTTTTGTAGAGCTAGTCTTTGAGAGAGAAAGTGATTAGGAGAGAATGTTCTTGAGAGAGAATATGTGCACCTTATTTTCATTTTATTTCATTATTTTCTTTGTAAGTAGTTTCTAATTTCTTACATTAGATTAATTTATCGTGAGAAACAATCACCTAGTAGATATAATACATCTATACCTCATCAGTTAACGAACCCTGAGTTGAAAATTTAATGACATGGATTTAACTCACAATTAAATAACCCAACATGCTTGCTATGAAAAAAATGATAGACCAGTTATATACTAGATTCAACCTCTTATACTGAGCAAAATTCCACATGGGCTCAAAGGTAATAATTGAGTTAGTTATTGCTCATTTCGAAAGTGTATTTGAGAGACCACCTTGATAGTGGACTCGATTATCGAAGTGTTTTCCAATCTTGGGTGTTAAAAATCCCCTAGTAATTTGGATCCAACTCTAGGGTGGTAATTTACTGGAAAGATGTTGTGTAGATTGCCCATGGTTGGGTGTAGAGTGGAGGTCCCTTCCACAGTTGCCAGCCATATTAAGATAATCAAATCAGTTTAATGCAAATTTATATTGAGCTATGAAATGTATTGAGTTACAATTTCGCATTCTTGGTATGGGTTCATGAGTATGCATGAATGTGAGTGATTGTTTGAGTAGTATAGGATTTTAACATTCTCATATAGGTGATGTTCGACATGTTAAGAATTAGAAAAATGACTAGATAATGTTTCTTTTATATTTTGATTATGATGGAATATATATATATATATATATATATATATCGATATATATATATAGGTACACCATGTAAAGCCAATTTATACCATAGTAAAATTGCTTTCACTGTGAGAAACTACTTAATAAACCACCTATGTTAAGTAATTTATTGTTAAAACCATGAAGAATACTTAAATAAATAATTATTTTTTTGATTTTCTTCTAGGAATAATTAGTTAAACCATTGATCAATTATTATTCCTTGTCATATTTGACCCAATCATGAAAAAATAAATCATTAATTATCTTATTTTTCTCTAAGAATAATGAATTAATCACTAATTAGTTAATTAATTAATCAATTAGTATTCTTTGTCAAATTTAACTAAATCCCTTAGGAATAATTAAATAAATCATTATTTGTTTATGATTCCTTAACTAGTTCCTTAAGATGATAAATAAATCATTTATTTAATCATTATTTCTAAAAAAAAGTTTAAATACTTCTTCCCTCCTAAAAAAATATAATAAAATATTCCAGGTGGTTTTTCCGAGAATGGGATCAGTAATATTTTATTATTGCTCATTATTCCAGGATAGCTCAATGTTTTACTATACATAGAATGGTTTTCCATTCATTATTCGTTTTTGATTATTTTCATTGTTGCAGTCACTACTATAACTCTAATGATTTTCATTGTTGAACACCATACCTTCATTGGGTTTACACATTATAGAGGAGAGAGACTCTACACAGGCTGAAAATGTTGGAATATAGCCAAGAACCCATCCCATAGAGGGGGACTAATAACATCTATTTTTTCCCTTGACAGGTGTTATAATAAAATTATTCTTTACATATCTATTTTCCATTGGAGGATTGGGATTATTACTCTTTCTTTTTGTTTTTTAACTATGATTATGGCATAGGTCTAGACCTTGGTAGGTTTTGTCTCTATCAATTGCCACAAATATACAATGTGTAGCATCCATTTATATTGTTGATATTTTTTGTCATCCATAATCTTAAGTGGGTTCTTTTTGTACATCTTTCAGAATAAAACACTACAAAAGCATGGGTCATAATACCCTGGTTATGTAAGTCAACCCACAATAGAGATAGAGAATTATATAAGGATACTTGACTAGATTGATTGAGTGGTATCAAATAGGTTTTTATCACTTTCCTTTACTATTTCCTGTAGCATTATATTGGCTCGAAAATGGTTCCCTTTATTGTTGGGTTGAGTATTTAACTATTTATATATTAATATAGGGAAGAGGAGTATATAAGAATAGCCACTATACACAACTGATAGACCTTTGGATTTTTTTGACCTTGACATTGGTGTGTCAACAATGATCATCTAATCGATTCGTTGTTCCTATTGAGGAACCTTATCTTTGTAGACTTCCCACTCCCAACATTGTGGACCTTAGCATCGTGTGAATTAAAATACTAGAGAAGAGTAGGATGATCCAAACATCATTCGATAGGTGAACCTTGTCACTTCCCACAAATCACTATAATTAAGTGCTATGCCTTGAGAACCATTGGAAAGATGATAGTTGATGAGGAGTGGATCGAACAAACCTTGGTTCTAGAGTGTAACCGTATTTCTGAGCCACTTTCTATTACCTTGACCCTTTCACATTAATAAGCTTTGAAGTAGGTGGTGGATAAAAGGAGATAGGATGGTGTATATGTGGTTTTTAGGTGCAAACCCTATGCATTAAGATACCACCCACTGCCACGTTTTTGTAAATTTTTACCCATATAGTGGGTAGACATGTGGGAGAGAAGCTTCTCCAACGTGATCTGGACTTAGTTCCCCATAAAGTATGTGATTTTTGGCCCTTTAGTGATGACATGACAGGGTCACATGATCTTGGTAGAGGCCACATGTTTCCATGTGAGTAATGTGATTACCTAAGGAGAAAACGCTTAACAATAATAAATTTTAGTATGGGACTCAAATTGACATGAATTTTATATCGCCATAAATTTCACGATGCACTCAATGTGATTAGACTATCATAGTAAAATTTCACATATTTTGAAAAAAAAGGTTTTTTCTAACCTCATATTTATCACATAGCTTCTGGATTGGGTAAAAATAGTTAACGCCTTCCCTAGCCTTAAATTACCTTAATGGGGGAGTGATAGGGAGTTTTGATGGAGTGGTATCGAAGAAAAGGTTTAACATTGGACGTTTGGGTTTAAAATTTGGAGCTCTAATACGAAATTTTATCAAAGGAAAGGCTCAACATTAGACCTTTGACATTAATATTTGGAGCTTTAATACATAATTGTATTAGGTAAAGCTTTCAACACTAGACCTTTCAAATGGAAAATTGAAGCTACTATCTAGACTATTATTAGAGAAAGGCTTCAACTCCAAACCTTTGGGATTAAGATTTGGAGTGTTGATACAGAGTGTTATTAGTGAAAGGTTCATCACTAGGACTTTGGGATTAAAATTTAGAGCTTTGATATGGATTTATATTAAAAAAATTATTTAAAACTAGATGTAAAGAGTCTCATGCACAAACAATGAAATTTAATATACTAGTCTAATTACCACCTATGCTTATTTTTTGTTTTTAGTTGTTTCGGTTGCTAACCTTTATAGAATATTGATATTTCCTTTTCTCCAACATGTATAATTGACATAGGTTTGATTTTTTTATCAAATTTATATCAACCTGCTTAAGAACTCATAATCCAATGTGATAAATTACTATATTCATGTTGTTTTTAAGTAATAGTTTTGTCTGTGGGATAGCACATAAGAAGATATTAATTCTAATAAGAAATGGAGAAATGAGGAGTAAAGTGGTAGAGAATAACATGCCCAAATCCTATTACCTTTAGGAAGATAACTTAGTGGGGAAAAGGTCACAAAATATTCTCGTCATTAGATAGAAACCCTTAGGAGTTTCATAGCTAAATTGATATGTTGCAAAGAAAATAATGAATTTTTCTAGAGAGAAAGAAACAAAAGAACAGGTGAATGTAGTGATTTTTAATATATTCTCAAATCTAGAAAGGAAAAAGATACATGAGCTTTGTTTTAAATATCTATGTCGACACAAATCAAACGAAACCCTATCTAACAGACTTAGCAAAAGTTTTCCACATGGAACTAGGTGACATGTCCGCTAGAACTGATCCAGGTGGATATTGGTGGCCACTTGCCAAGTCCACTCAGAGCCCCACCATTGTTTCTTTCAGCTTTTCAGTTTCCTTAATTGTAGCATAGCTTACTATTTTCAGCAATTTTTCAGGTTGTGAACTTCCGGAGCCGTTTTGAGGCCTTAAATGATGTCTTTTGGGAAAATTGGGAGCAACATGGGCACATGGACTGTTATTTTCCTCCCCAAAGTTGTATTTCTCAGGTAGATATTTCTAATGAGATACTGTGTGCATCCAACGAAGATCATATGCCAAAGTTATGACCTCGGGAAGTTGATGTACCAATTTTCCGAAACGAGGCCCATAGTTTGGCGTTTCATCTTCTAGGGTTAGCTTTTTGGATGTTTAGGGTTTTCCATATTTTCTCAAATAATTAATAGGCCTTTGGGCCTCATTGTAACACAGTTTATAGGAATGTAGCTACCACATCTCTTCTAAGAGATAAGCTATCATCACCCTAGCTATTTTATTTCCATTGTTGTTTGTAAGCTTATTTTAGTATTTTACATTAATGAAATGATGTATTATTTCCACTGCATCTCTGTGTTTATCTTTATCTCTATAATTTGTTATGTTCCTATTTAAATCCAGATCAGTGATATCAAAGTGGTCTTCATTTTCTCTATTTTTCTCTGCATGTCTCCAACAAGGTCGAGATATAAGGAGTTAGGGCTTGAACTGGTCGAACCTTTGCAAGACCAGCCTCACAAATCCCGATGGCCTCCCATAAAAGATGAAAAGAAATATGAGGGGGCAAGAGATCCTGTCAAAATATTGCTCGAACAAGCCCTCGAGTGACAAAGAAATGTGATGATGGACACCTTTGCCCAGATCCTTCAGCAGCTACCCAAGGGAAATGAATCAGCTTCCAAAAATTACTCTGGAAACAACACACTATTTAAGGTACAAGTTAATTTTGAAATCCCCATATTTGAGGGTTAGATAGATGTAGATGCCATTGATAAATGGTTAAATCTGCTAGAGGGTTATTTTTCTGTTCATGATTTTTCCCGACTCTTTTCTCAAAGCAACCCCCCACATCAAGGACTAGTGCGAAACCTAGTGAGAGCATAAGGATGAAAGTACATGCTCACTATTTTCAGCCACACCCACTTGGGATTCATTTTGAGATTGCATCAAGGAGCAGTACTACCCTATTAGAAGTTATGAGGATCAATACATAAACTGGACCATGCTGCAGTAGGGAAGGGACCATGACGTGCCGATTTTACCAATATTTTCCATACCCTTTGCACAAAGTTGGGTATCAAGGATTTACAGTAGCATTTGGGACTCAAATATTGTGGCTACCTACATAAGTACATCTAGGAAGAAATATAATTCCTGAACATCCCCTTGCTTAGCAAGGCATACCGATATTCCATCAAGGTCGAGCAAAATTTTAAACAGAGTAAGTGAGACTTTTGAGCTATGAATATAAAACAAGGGAAAGATGCCCCCAAACTATAGAACAAAGGACAAAGCCAACGCAGGGTGACCCAAGACAACCGACCAACACCAAAAGAAAAGATCTACGTTGTGAAGCCGAAAAAGGACACTGGAAAGTGGTGTGAGTTCCATAATAGCTCCAGTCACAACACAAGTGAGTGTGAGGTCAAGAACTCACTGGTGGCTAAGCTAAAGGTTTTAGAATCAGATGAATGTTCTGACTCTAAGTCAAAAATCGACAAGGGGAATGACAAATGGAAGTAGATTATCAATGAGGAGCCAAATGCCACCGTTGCCACCATGAAGATCCAGAAGGAGGAACCCAAATATCCAGAGGAAAAGGAGCATCTCTTACACTCCCATATGTGGGTAAAGGACTCCCCACTATAGTTCATTATTGACAGTGGGAGCCAAAAGAACCTCATTTCGGTAGAGGTTGTGAAGTGGCTAGGCTTACTGACCACATCACATCGACAACCATACACCATCAAGTGGCTTCAGCAGGGACGGGATCTTCACATGAGCCAGCAGTGTCACCTTCCAAACAACATCAAGCCCTTCATGGATGAGGTATTGTGTGACATTGATCCCCTAGAAGTTTGCGATGTATTATTAGGATAACCATACTTGTGGAAGCGACATTTTGTGTATGAATCAAGGCCCCGTGCTTTTATTGTTACTTTTGGAAATACATTTTATAGGATACCAAAGGTAGCACCACCTATTCCATCTCTTTGATTATTGCAAAACAATGCAGTAAGCTCATTTCCAAAATTGGGAAATTTGTTTTCGCAATGATATGTCCTCAAGGAAAGAAGAAGACAATGGCCATGACCACTAGATAGGACCCCTCCGCATGACAAATATCGATGGAAAAGGTAATGGATGAGTACGAGGACATCTTCACCTCCCCCGTAGGGGTTCCTCTGCATTGTTTGGTAAAGCACTCCATCGATTTGACCCCAAGTGTGTCGTTTCCCAATGGACCAATCTATCTGTGTTTAGTTTTGGAGAATGATTAAATTAAGAGCAGATTTAGGAGCTGCTATAGAAAGGTCACATCCATCTAAGTTCATCACCCCGTGGGAGCCTGATTGTGTTGGTACAGAAGAAGGATGGGACTTGGAGACTCTGTAATGACTATTAGGTGCTGAACAAGATCATTATTCGTAATAGGCACCCGATCCCACAGATTGATGACCTCTTGGACCAACTAAAGGGGGAAAAATATTTTAGCAAGATTGATTAGAAGTCAGGATATCACTAGGTGCCAATCGAACCCCTCCATGTGAGGAAGTGTACCTTCAAAGCCAAGGTGGGCCTTTTTGAATGGTTGGTTATGCCTTTCAGATTAACAAATGTTCTTGCAACCTTCATGAGGCTAATGGATGACATATTGTGGCCATTCACCAACTCATTTATAGTGACATACTTGGATGACATCCTGATCTTTACCAAGAGCTGGGAAGAGCACTTCCACCACATCCGATAACTTCTCCAAACACCGTGGCAACACAAGTTATGTGCCAATTTGGAGAAATGCAATTTTGGGATGACCCAGGTTCAGTATCTGGGATACATTATTGATGAATAGAGGGTGCATGTGGATCCATCCAAGATCCATGTCATTCAAGATTGGCCATGTCCAACCACTCTGACAGAGCTCTGCAACTTTCTAGGACTTTCCAACTTCTACCGTAAATTCATGTTGGGATTTTCTCATATAACTTGGCCCTTGAGTCAAGTGAACAAGGGATGAGTGAAAGCAAAATTCTTTTGGTCTGAATCTCAACAAAAAGAATTCACAGAGTTGAAATATTGCCTCTGCACAACACCAGTTCTCACACTACCAGACTTGTAACAACCATTTGAGGTCGAGACAGATGCCTCTGACTATGCTATTAGGGCAGTCCTTATTTAAAATGGGCAACCAATGGCATATCACAGTGAGACACATCAGACACAATCCGAAAGTATCCCACTTATGACAAAGAGATGTATTACATTGTGCAGGTGTGCCGATAACATAAACATTACATTTTGTGCAAGGAAATGGTCATCCACACAGACCATCGACCCCCGCAGTTCATACAGACCCAAAGGAAATTGTAGAATGATCGTCATCAGAAGTGGTCCACATACGTGCAACAGTTCCATTTGAATATCAAGAATAAGAAAGGTACCACCAATAATGTTGTATATTCTCTCAATTAACCACCGATCATGGCGTCAATCACTATGCTCAACTCTTATGGGCACAAGATTTTTAATTGGCCACTTCACTACAAAAGCAAACCAAAATTCGGCCACACATACAAGACACTCTTGGACAGCTAGCATGTTCCAGATTTTCACCTCTAGGATGCCCTATTATGCCACCTAGGTCACCTTTGTGTTCCTTCAAGCGAGCATGCCAAGATGATTTGGGAAGCACACTACGATCAAGCTACTGGACATTTCAGGGTCGACGGAATGGCGACAGTACTATAGAAGTAATTCCATTGGTTGAATCTTCAACAGGATGTCAGGAAGTACGTCAAGAAGGAAGGCCTCTCTACCCCACTAACTACCCCTAATCGACCTTGGGAATCCATCTCCATGGATTACATGTAAATCCTCAATTCCACTAAGCATGGAAACGATTTTTTTTTCATGGTCATCAACAAGTTCTTGAAGATGGCCATTATGGCTGGCTGCAAGAAGAATATCACAATCGAATCCACTACTAAACTCTTCTTTGAACGAGTGTGGATACACTTTGGGATCCCACAATCTATCATCTAAAATCGGGATAGCAGGTTCCTCAATACATTTTGGTTCAGTCATTAGTCAATGCTCGACACCAAACTCACTAAGCCCACAACCTTCCATCCTCAAACTGATGGCGAAGCAGAGGTTGTCAATAAGATGATTGTACACATTCTGGGCATGTAAAATTCAAAGCATCGACACACATGGGACAAGAGCCTCCCCTGTGTTCAGCACAGCTATAATCGGGCTCTCCATAGCTTGACTAGCCACAACCCTTTTTAGGTGGGCTTGGGATTCTAGCCATTATGTGCCATTGATGCGGCCATGCCATTTGTAGCTACTCACGTAGATTCAGTTCATGTCCAATCTGAAACAAATAAGGAAAACAACTTCATTAAGCACATCCAACATATTCGCCACTAGGTCCATGACATTCTAGCGAAATCAAATGCCAAGTTCAAGCAATGACATGATCAACATCGATTGCCACACAAGTTTCAGGTGGGCAACAAAGTCTGGTTGCATTTACAAAAGGAATGCCTTATCGAAGCCTATTGGAAACTAAAACCACTCTGGTATGGTCCTTACACCATTAGCAACGCTATGGGAGACAATGCATTTGAGCTCAGCTTTCCCGCATTCCTTGGCTTCGAGCTAGCATTCAATGTGGACTACCATTAGCCATACTTTCCACCATTACTAGACACATCCAACATTGCAGAATAGCTCACACCCATAGAGTTAAATCCAGATTGCATGGAACAAGCTGCAACTAATCTGATCATGGACACACAGGTCAAGCAAACTTTCCAGTAGAATATTCGATTGTATTGAGTTATCAAAGAAAGCCAATTCCTTCATGAGGGAAAGTGGATCACTAGAGACCAAGTTAAATAGAAGTTTACTCACCTCATGGAGGAACTCAATGAAATGGGGACCATTGCTTCCTAAGGGGGGATCAATGATGCAGGTGGATATTGGTTCCCACCTACCAAGTCCACTTGGACCACCACCATTCTTACTTTTAGCTTTCTAGTTTCCTTAATTCTCGCATAGTTTACTATTTTTAGCATCTTTTCGGGTCCTGAACTTCCAAGGATATTTTGAGGCCCTAAATGACGTTGTTTGCAAAAATTGGGAGAAACATGGGTGCATGGACCATTTTTTCTTGTCCTAAAGTTGTAGCTCTTGGATATATCCTTCTAACGATATATTGTGCACGTCAAACAAAGATCGTATGTCAAAGTTATGACCCTGGGAAGTTGATGTACCAATTTACCCAAACAGGGCCCACAATTTGGAATTTCATCTTCTAGGGTTATGTTTTTGGATGTTTAGGGTTTTCCATTGTTTCTCAACAATAAATAGGCCTTTGAGCCTCATTTTAGCACAATTCAGGGGCATGTAGCCACCACATCTCTTCTCAGAGATAAGCTACCATCACCCTAGATGGTTTATTTCCATTGTTGTTTGTAAGCATATTTGGGTATTTTACAATAATGAAATGATGTATTGTCTTCATTGCATCTCTGTGTTTATCGTTGTCTCTGTAATATGTTGCATTCCTATTTAAATCTGGGTCAAGATGATGCGGGAGCAACCAGCAACTAAGCGAGCAAACCTGGACCAGAGGATCAGACCAGAGGATCAGAATAGAGAAAAGCTTGTTTTAAAGCAGAAAATCAAATTTAAAGCGGATAATTTAAAGCAGATAAGATGGATATAGCCATGCACGCTTTTTGGAGATCTTTCATTGTAGAAAAACTAGGAGAAAATCTTATCAATTCTTCATAATGCATCTTATATAAATGTAATGTAATAGTGTGTGAGGGATATATGTTTTTGTGAGGAAAAACTGTGTGAGTAAAATGTAGTTGAGCGTGAGCTCGGTTTAAGGCTGAAATGTCTTAATTTTGTAAGTGTTTTGTGTAATATATAAACCTGGGTTTAGTGTTGTTTGTATAACCTGCGTGTTAACTTATAGATTTGTTTTATCGATATATTCCTGTAGAATTCGATTGAGAGCTGTGCACACAGTTCATTGTTTTTTGATGGATGAATAGACAAGTATGGACGGGCTTTAGAGTAGCTGTGTTTCGCTGTCCATTAATTTGGTTATGCGTAAAACCATTGTGGTAATTAACGTGACAGTGGCACACCAATATATAGTGCATGTTATTTAATTAAAAGTTGTGGTGTTTAATTGAAACGCTGTGCGCTGTCCACTATAATTCAATACATTGTCCACTATAATTTAAATGGTGTGAATTGTGTAGTTTATTAGAAGGTTGTGCGTTGTATTATATAAGTTACAAAACTTGATAATGCTGTGCGTTCACCTCTTATAATATGTGCTGTGCATTCAATTTATCTTATAATATGTGCTGTGCGTTCAATTTTATACGGTGGAGTGTTATAATGTCATGAATTGTATGCCTTCAAAAAAATTCTGTGCGCATAATTACTTACACTCTGGTTTCATTCTTAAGAATGGTGGTTGGATATTCCTATTGCACCGCAGTGAAAGATTGAGTGGGCCATAACCCATAGGTCCAGGATCTTGGTTTTTTAAAGAAATTAGGATTTTGGGCAACCCCCAAATTCTCATTTTCATCAGGTGGTATCAGAGCAGTAAGATTCTGCGGAAAGAGGTACAGTTGAGTTAAAGATGGAGAATTTATGGTCTTGCTATTGTGCAGATGGCGGCAGCGGAAGGTGAGAAGATTTGCAACAACCTAGAGGATGCCAAAAGACCGAGTGCGGAGGGCTTGGTGAGGTATCGTGTAACAGAGGAGGCTGTTACTGCAGAGGTTGGTTGCAGTGAAGGAATGTAGTGGATAAATTGCTAAAGACCACGAGAAGCATATGACCAGGAGATTATAAACTTTTTTGCCTCGGGACTCTGATGCAGGAGCAACCAGCAACAAAGCAAACAAACTAGACGAGAGGATCAGAACAAAAGAAAAGAATGATTTAAAGAAGAAAAATAGATAAAGTAGATTTAAAGCGTGCATGCATGAAGCTTTTGTGGAAAAAAATAAGGAGAGGATAGGATTGATCCTTCCTAAAATTCTTATATAATTGTAATACCATAGGGGTGTAGGGATATCTGTTTGTGGGGAATTTTGTGAGTGGCAAGATGTAGTCGAGCTAGAGCTCGTTTTAAGGCTGAAATGCCTTAATTTTGTAACTGTCCTGTAAATATATAAAAGCATGTTTAAGTGTTGTGTATGCTTGTGTGTATTTTATAAATAAATTAAATCCCGTGTTTATATCGAGCTCGTACCAAGAATTGCATGAATGAAGCCTATGAAATCACTCTTCATCCAGTCTTTCCCTCTATATATTCCTCGTGGATGAATGACTTGAGTAAATTCAGTTCCATCTAATCTGTGCGGGTATTTGGAATTCTGTTAGTGCAGTTTCAGGGTTTTTTTTTTCAACTGTTGTTCTGCGAGCATTTTCGAAGGCTAGATCCCTGCGTTGCTAATAATGAGGAGAGTTCTGATGATTTGATTCGGAACCTCTTATTAAAAATATTAATAAAACTGCTGCAAAGTTGGCTCAAATTCGTGCCAAATATGCCACTGATGTCAATGACTCCCAGTTATCTGTCAAAACTCCAAGAAAAAGTCTCGAATACATCGCAGTTCCCTCTGAAATCTACGATTCTTCCAAGTCATTTACGTTTTTTTTGGATGGGCTGCAGTACATATTGTCAAGCCATTGCAAAATGTAGGAGAGACTGCACGTACAGAATCTAATTTCCCGGTTTTGAAAGATTTTGGGAACATAAAAAAAAAGAAAAGCAAAGTTATCTGAAATAAATAATGCATGCGAGATCCAGTCCGATGAGGAGAAAAGGGTCTGACATTTGAGGGGTTGTTGAGAACTTATGATGACGGAGCAGGCGATGTCCATAGAGGCGCCCATATTATTTTTAAAAATCCATATATTGTTGTTACGAGTAGAGACTTATATTGCATGATGGTAGATTTAATGAAGATCCACGGTAAATGAATTAAAAGGCTTCCAAAAAGGTTGAGTGGGCCATAACTCACAGGTCCAGGATCAAGATTTTTAAAGAATTTGGGATTTTGGGCTTATACCGAGATCTCATTTTCATCAGGTGGTATCAGAGCAGTAAAAGATTCTGCGGACAGAGGTACAATTGTGTTAAAGATGGAGAGCTTATGGTCTTGCTATTGTACAGATGGCGACAGCGGAAGGTGAGAAGATTTACAACAACCTAGAGAAGGATGCCAAAAGACCGAGTGCGGAGGGCTTGGTGAGGTATCGTGTAATAGAGGAGGTTGTTACTGTAGAGGTTGGTTGCAGTGAAGAAATGCAGTGGATAAAATTGCTATTATGAAGACCAGAAGCATATGACCAGGATCATAAATTTTTGTGCCTCGGGAGTCTGATGCGGGAGCAACCAGCAAATAAGCAAGCAAACCTGGACCAGAGGATCAGACCAGAGGATCAGAATAGAGAAAAGCTTGTTTTAAAGTAGAAAAGCGAATTTAAAGCGGATAATTTAAAGCAGATAAGATGGATACAGCCATGCACGCTTTTTGGAGAGCTTTCATTGTTGAAAAACTAGGAGAAAATCTTATCAATTCTTCCTAATGCATCTTATATAAATCTAATGTAATAGGGTGTGAGGGATATATGTTTTTGTGAGGAAAAACTGTGTGAGTAAAATGTAGTCGAGCGTGAGCTCAGTTTAAGGTTGAAATGCCTTAATTTTGTAAGTGTTTTGTGTAACATATAAACCTAGGTTTAGTGTTGTTTGTATAGCCTGCGTGTTAACTTACAGATTTTTTTTATGGATATATGCCTGTAGAATTTGATTGAGAGCTGTGCGCACAGTTCATTGTTTTTTGATGGATGAATAGATAGGTATGGACGGACTTTAGAGCAGCTGTGCTGCGTTGTCCATTAATTTGGCTATGCATAAAACCGCTGTGGTAATTAATGTGACCGTGGCACACCAATATACAGTGCGTGTTATTTAATTAAAAGTTGTGGTGTTTAATTGAAACGTTGTGCGTTGTCCGCTATAATTCAATACGCTGTCCACTATAATTTAAATGGTATGAATTGTGTAGTTTATTAGAAGGTTGTATGTTGTATTATATAAGTTAGAAAACTTGATAATGCTGTGCATTCACCTCTTATAATATGTGTTTTGCGTTCAATTTATCTTATAATATGTGTTGTGCGTTCAATTTTATACGGTGGACTGTTATAATGTCATGAAGTGTATGCCTTCAAAAAAATTATGTGCGCACAATTACTTACACTCTGGTTTCATTCTTAAGAACGGTGGTTGGATATTCGTATTGCACCGCAGCGAAAGATTGAGTGGGCCATAACCCACAGGTCCAGGATCTTGTTTTTTTAAAGAAATTGGGATTTTGGGCAACCCCCAAATTCTCAGTTTCATCACAAGAACTTCCCTTAATATCTTACTACTAGGATTATACAATGTTATAGTTGGCATAGATTAGCTATTATCCTAGAGAATTAAATTATATTGCTTTAATAGGATTTTCGAGTTCCTTAACTTTGAAGGTGAGTAAAGAACAATAACATTACGAAGAAAGCATCTTATCTTTGTTAGGAAAATCTCATCATTGTAGTGAAGAGATGTGGAAGAAAGGGGTCTTTCCTATTTATGGTCCAGCTAACTATAATTCAAGGTTTCAATTATTCAAAAAACAAGAACACCCTATCTTAAACAAATTCAATGACATGTTTCCAAAAGAAGTGACATAATTTCCACTAATGAGAGAAATTTATTTCTCGATTGAGTTACTTCATTAAATAGGGCCAGTCACAAAATCCCCATAATTCTTAGCATGCTAGTGTTGAAGGAGTTAAACTTGTATCTAAATTAAATGTTGGATAAGGGATTTATTAGACATGGCGTGTTTCCCTGGGGAGACCTAATGTTGTTTCTCAAGAAGAAGAGTAGCACAATATTATTGAGCATTAATTATCGGTAGTTGAGTAAAGTTACAGCGAAAGATAAGTACTTGCTACCGAAAATTTATGGCATATTTAATTACATGAGAGGGGTTGCAATGTTCTCTAAGATATACTTGATATATCGTTACCATCAAATATAAATTAAGAATGAAGACATCGACAAGACAACATTTGAGACAAGATATGCATACTATATATTTGTGTTGGTGCGATTTTGGGCTCACAAATGACCGAGCCACATTTATGTGCCTTATGAATAGTTTCCTCAACCCATATTTGGATAGGTTTGTACTATGCATAAAATAATAATAAAATATTTTAATGTTGAAAGAAAGAAGGAGAAAATTAAACTAGAAAACTTCAATTATTTTGTAATACAAGTAAAACATATGTGTAATTGATTTAATTCTTAATATAAAATCAATATTTTGCGGATAAAAATATTAATAATAGTAAAATTGAATATGAATTATTAATAAAATATTTCAATGTTCATATTAGGTAAAAAAGATTCAAACTCTCACTCCATAAAATTGTTGGAAAATGTTGAAATAAAATAAATCTTTAAATTTAAAACATTTAAACTAGTCTTACTTGCTCCATATTTTGACTCTTTCTCAAATACATTTTTAGGTTGATTTTGTTTAAAATCTAATAAAGATTTATTAGAGTTGTAAACATAAGCTATATAGTCTACATAATCCAAGTTTACAATGAGAATTTGAAGTCATTGAATATATTTATGCATCCAAATATAAATTAAATAATAAAACTTTATATATTAATGTAATTTAAATTAATTATATATATATAATATATATTATTATATATAATATTATAATATAATCCTTAAATATTGGGATTGAATTTCTCCAAATAGATTGAATTTTATTAACTATACAAGTTTTAATTTTTACGTCGAAATTTCTTAGTGCACTCCATATCTATATATGGAAAGGTTTGTCTACTTTTATTTTTCTAACCAAATTTTCAATAATATTATTATTGTTAATAATTTTAGAAAGAGATTATCAATCTAATTATATATGTCAAACTATTTTAAATAATTAAAATAATACTCAAATGCTTCATATCATTATGAGAGAAGAATGGCTTTTACCTTGTATTGCAATTTAATCACTTAATAAAGTTTTGTTTACTTTTCTTTATTTTAGGTAATCTACTTTTTTCCGTTTACATCCATGTTGTTTGAAAAATATTATAAATTTAAAAATTTAAGTTTTTTATTGACTAGGATTGATTATTTATCTATAATTGGTTCATGAAAATGTAAGTAAATGCCTCAAACGTTTAGATTTCTAAATGCAATAAATTAAATGTAAACATAATTGATAAAGGTCAAAGTTCCATCGTTTCAAATATATATTTTGAGATATTTCAAAATTGTATATCATGTATGATTATAAGTTTCTCGTTTTTGAACGAAACTAAATACCACATAACCTCCTAATTTTCTTTCATAAAAGACAAAATGAATTTATATTTTAATATTTTAGATCTCATTCGAATCAAATCATATCTAGGTCCAATTGAAAGGAAGGTGTACCACACATTAAAATCTTGGAGTTCCTCTTAGTTGTTATCTTATGCATTCTATTGACATTCAAATCTAACACATGGATGTTAGATACCTGAGAAACAATTACAATTTAAATAATAGCAAAATATTATGTTAAGATTCCAAATTGAAAAAATCGATGTAAATCCAAAAAAAATAGTAACTGTGAAGTACATGCATGAGTTATTGAATGTGTGTATATTTTCTGAACAATTTTAAAGATATTATTTTATAGTATTTCTCTTTTATTTGGTTTCATATATAAACCATTATATTTACATTAAAAGATTATAAGATTGTTGGATGCTAAATGCATTAATATAACTAGAATTTGAAGATATGAACAATATTATAAATAATTTGGTAGAGAGCATTATGAGATTGCAAATGATGGATCCAGTGTTGATGGAAATTTTTAGAGGTAGCGAAACTTTGGAGGAGCTATAAGGTGCATTAGAAAGGGCATGTGTTCTCATGAATAGTTGCAAGGATAGATGTTGTTGTCGATAGTGGTGCAGATAGATGCTATCATCAATAGTGGAAAGCATATAAGTTGTCTATATTTTCTTCCAATAGGATGTACTTTCGTAAATAAATAAAATAAATTACAAGCATAAATTGTCAAAATGTGCCATCGCATTCATATCATTGTCATATCAAAAAATAACATGGCCACATACATAACCAACAACACTGTTTTTCCGTAAAAGGGTGACCCTTTGTCACAAAATTCTGGTGAATCACATCTCCTTAATCGAAAAACATGTTTTTGGAGTCAATGTCTAAATTCAATTTAGATATGGGTAGGATTCGATCATTTCTTTGGTCTTATTGGACCATAAAGCCTAATATAGTTTTACACAACCTATTTAGCTATTCAAATGACATAGATATATAAGAAAAAACCATTTTTACTAACCAATATGGGTTTGGAGATGGGTCTAATGAATGGAAATAGGGGTAGGACTTCCAAATTTTCATTAGAACCCTTAATGTGACGTTGTCCCATTTCACAGTTTTATGTATGGATTATGTGGTGAATCAGAAGGAACTAATAGAGAATCAGTTGGGATATCCTATACATATACAACATCTCCTTCATGAAGGAAAGTACCTAGATGATCATTTTCAGCTACAATTTTACAAGGCCTTAAGAGATTCCACAATCAATTTGAATATAAAACTATGAAGTGGTACTTCTGGAGGTAGGAACCTAAGAGGAATTGTTTCCTACAAGGATGCATTGCGAGGCAAAGTATATAATAATTAGAGATGCTAAAATATAATATTGGACCTAACATTATAGGAAAACAATGGAGATAAATCTAACAAAATTAAATCAACCATTTTATGTTCTTCAATCCAAGGTAGTGATTTTCAAATTCAATGGATTTTTGTCCATATCTAATTCTTTGCATGAATGTATTTTTACAAACTAGACTAAAAAATGCAACATATACCTTTTCACATAGTATTTCTTCATTGTTTAGTTTCATAGCTAGGAAAATGTGCAGATAACATTAAAACAAGGACATTGGTTTTAGGAAAATGTAGGGCTCCTCATTACCCATTGGCTCACATATTTCGTTTCCACAAAAATGGTGGCATCAACAACACGAGTATCAGTGAGGCTACAAAATATTACCCTTCCTTTTTGGCTCCACAAGTTACTTAAGGAAATTGGGAAAACCCTGAGATCATTCAAAAAAATAGACATCAAGAGAGTGGAGAAAGGGTTATTTCCCTTCACTAGAATATATGTAGAAATATATCTAAGTATAGTTCTAGACATAATTGGATTTAGTTGAGATATAAAAAAATATAGTGGGCACAACTTCTGGATTATGAAAATATGAAATTCAGATGTCAATCATGCTACCAAAGAGGACGCTTGCAGAACACATGCCTTTAGGAAAAGAATAACTCACAAAAGGGAAATGAATAGGCCCATAAAACGAAAGGATGGAAACCTTTTGATCCCCATCTCATGGAGAATGAAGAAGAAATTATAGAGAACCTTCCAAACGAGGAAGGAGAGGATGCCCCTATCTAGAATGGAGATGCAACCCACAAGAAAAATGGTACAAAATCATAAGTGATTCATCAACTAGAATAGAAGAAAAAATTGGCACATAATGAAGATTGTATGGTGGGCATAATGAGAGTTCATATTTCAGAAAGTCCATATTGATTCAAAGAGCACCCAACAAAGATAACCATGAGTGATTTGGCAATGGTTTTAGTCAACCCAAACATAGGGGGATGGCAAAACATCTAGAAAAATGAAAGGAAATAAAGATAAGTTAAGTGATTACCATCACAATTAAATTATCATGTTTTTGTTATTTTGTTAGTTTTTTCTTATGCGCATAAGCTACAAATATGTCTTTATTGAATGGAATTATCATCTACAAAAAGTAATTTTGATCCTTTTTCCAAATGTTGAATAAAATTATGTGTTTTGTAACCTTTGGAAAATAATTTTGACCTCCCAAATGTCCAAAAACTTATTTAGTTTAAGAAAAACTTGTCAATAAATATCAAGATCTAAATCTCTAAAGAAAAAATGATATTCATAATGCCTATATGTTAGATGTCCTTTGATTACTATTCTCATCATATCCATATCTGGGTAGATACCTAAAACTCTATTTCTAACCTTCATGAATTTGTAATGAATATGACATCCTATGGGTCATATTGACATTCAAGTTAAAACACAATTAGATAGTTGGTGTACCTTGGATAATCTTAGGTACTAAAACTTTATGAAAACATGAAGAATGAAGTTAAATTTAAGGACATGCCTGAATGAAGGGACACGTGGATTCATGATATGAGGTTAGGATAACTGCATGCCATGATAGAACCATACGATTGGCTTTGATATTTTGTATCCATATCTAAGACATTAAATTCCTAGCACCCTAACTGACCAGTAAACCAACATTGTTGATAGAAATTGAAGAGATGAGACTGGATGTATGGGTAGAGGATTGTGACCATCTGTATTCCCCCTTAGGGATTAACGCCTAGGAACTAGGGGTCTTTGGAATAAACAAGGTAGTGAGCAGAAAAGGTAGAAGAAGTAGAAGAGGAGGAGAATAGGAAAGAAAATAGAGAGAACAATAATATCATAGAATATTAGTTCCCCCTAGATGTAGAAACATAGATGTGAGAATGACAATGGAGCACAAGGGGAAAGTACAATATTTTCAGTAGAAGAGAATTTCTTGAGGCCACTAGACTATTTGTTTATATCGGTGTCGCCAATATGAGGATCACTATGGTGATTACAAGTAGAGTGTAATTGGTAGATTACATAGTGGATTTCAATTTTTAGATTGATAAATGCCTTATATGAAATATGGGGATCATGCCCAAGAAATATGTTTGAGGCCATGCAACTAATTTTTCTAAGTGTGTGTGGCTAGTGGGACACTGAATGGATGATTGAATCATAATGGTGATTGTTTTGTATCTACTAACCACCTAGATTGGCTTATCTGTGTCACTGTGGTGCGTACTGGAGATCTCTTAACCACTTTGACAATGGATTGTGAACCCTTCTAGTTATTTCTACTCAAATAAATATGATAGAACATGAATAATGTGGATTCAACCACTTGGACTATGCAATATCCAGCCTAGATCCTAGGGGAATAAGTGAGTTATTATGTTGCTCACAACCAAAGGGAAGTTGAGAAACCACCTCGATAGTTGACTCCATTACTAGAGTGGCCACCAAGCTTTGATGTGAATATCATTTATGCAAGAATCCCTTCAAATTTCGAATCGAGCTCCCAATTGGTCAACTAGAAGAAATTTGTAGCATAGTTGGCCAATATTTGGGTGGAGAATGGAAATCCATTATTTAGTTGCTAACCATCTGAACAAAATAGATAAGTTTAATGCAACTTTATATTAAACTATAAAGTTTAATGCTTTTATAAATTCACATGCTTGGTAAGGGTTCATGAATATGCATGAATTTCAGTGATTGTCTAGCATGTATAGGCCTTTTAATATAATATGATCATATTATTGGTGATGTTCCACATGTTAAAAAATGGATAGGGCTAAACTGTATTTTGATTATAATGAATATAATATATATATATAATATATATATTATACACACATCACAAGTAATGTTTCTTCCATTTTCCTCGATAGCTATTGATATAAAATTATGGGTATACAACTATGACTCTCTATCAGCAGTGGGCTAGCTTGATGTGCAACTGATTATTTTATAGGTCATTTAAATACCCTACTTACATTAACCAACCTATATTAGAGATATAAAGCTAGATACATATGCCTGAACAAATTGAATGAGTGGTATCAAATTGAGAGTGCTCACTTTCCTTTACTATTTCTTATAACTATATATTAGTTCAAAAGTAGTTTACCTCATTGTAAATCCAAGGATTTAATTTATGATAGAGTAATATGGTGGGGGGGAGACTACGCACTTTCCACCACCAATTCCCATTTTCATTTTTATTTCCCTGACTTGCACATGCCTATTGGCATTATTAAGTTAGCATATTGCATTCGTTTATTTTTGTTGATTTCAAATTGATGCATTGTTGTGTGGAATTGATCTCTACCTGAAGGCATGGATGAGATGATCATATCAACAGTGATTGTCAACATGGTTATGTTTCATTGATTGACTATGTTGGTTGCCACATTTAGGTGATAGATTGTACTTCCATTTCAGTTGGAGATGGAGCCTTGGTTAGTGCATTAAAGGGAGGTTGGAGCATTGAAGGAATTTTTCCTTAGGAGATCATCTTAGGTAAAATTACAAAATGCTCAGATTAATAGTTCTCAAAAAATTATTTCCACAAATATATAGAAGTATGAAAATGACCAAGATGATCAACAAGAATCTCAGTTTGAAAATCAGTTAGCGATTCAAGGCCCAAATATGGCATTAATTTGGTGCCATTCCAAAATTTGGCATTAAGTTGGTAGTACTATGGAATTTTGGTTTGACGTTGAATAGGGAAATGGTGGAAGGTCACATCACATCAAATGTAGCCTTTTTCACTCATCGAGTTTCATGAGGGGCCCAATGCCGCAATGCAGTTTAAACGAAGGGGGAAATCCCTCAATTTGATCCATGGAAAATCTTCCCTCCCTGGAATGATGGTCTAAATGAAATAAGGGACCCTCCCCTCTTATTCCAAAACTAGAGGGAGGTGGGTCTCTCAAAACCACTAGGTGGTTTCTCTAGATGCCAACAGTTGGAACTCATTATGGGACCTCGTTTCTTCCTCACAATTAATAACTGGGAGGGATCTCAGAATTTCCACAAAAGTGACCTATTGTGCTTATACATATATTGAGCCTACCATGTGAATCTTATGGGACTATCAAACTAGAAAGGAAGGATGATACATTAGGGACCCCAAATTTTTCAAGTTTAACAAGGGGGGTTCAACATTTTTCATAAATGCCCACTTGGAACCATGATCAACTTGAACCCTATTTTACCTTCCAAAATTCATGACCTCAAGATAGTTAGCGACATACATTAAGAAATCAATAATAGCTCCCTCTGAACTTGGAAAGTGACATCATTTACTGCCAACATGATCAACAATCTCACTTCAATGACATTTATTGGCATCAATGAAAAATAGATCTTAAAAACTTGCTTGTTTCAACGTTTTTCATATGGTGAATATTTCAAAACTTCCACAAACCTAGAAAAATCTTAGAGAACATATAATATATAATTGTTTCTTAATAATCCATTATAAAATTCACCTTGATATAATCTTTACTATCTCCTCTTCCTATAAAGAGCGATATAGAAAATATAATGACCTTTTATGACTATAAACTACATAATACCTTAAAATAAGTTGTATATTTCCCTTATGAATTTTTTTTATAACACATAATATATAGATTTTAATGTTTACTAGCAACCACGTAAGCCACAATATTTGCTTAGATTAAATGGATTAACCTACATATACAGTTAGTACTCATGACCATAACACATTCAACACTTATCTTATTGTTAATTTTATATTTTTACAATCCTTTTAACTCTAAACACATTTTCATAAGAAATTTTGTTTGCTTTTTCAATCCATTCATCAGAATAGTATAGTGCAAACCCTCACAAATTTTTCCATAAAAATATATTTCACCATTCTCTACATTCAAAAGAATTGCTTTGTTGTTTATGAAGCATAAGAATGATTTTTATCTACTACTAGGGGATATTGCATAAAACTATTATTGGAAAATAAAATATAACATGGAAAATATAGGGCCTAAAGTCCGATATAAGATACCAATCCCACTAAACCACAAATAAATAGAAAGTATGCCTAATAACTATTTCAATTCCTTTAATAGAGTATAGGGTCTAAGACTTAGTATTGAAATTTCTCAACTAAGCATGACGAGCTGGAGAACATAGAAGGGAAAAATTCAAAGGAAATATTTTTTTATGCATACCGCAACTAGACAATTAAACATTCTGGAATAACTATAAAATGATTGTCCTTCTAAAGTAGGTTACATCCCCTAGTAAAGTAATAAAAAAAAAAAATATCTCCAGATTAAATCATATTTGAAGAAAAAAGTTAAACTATATCCTCCCATACTTATGATGGGGTCTAAATCTATTAAATAGAGGCATCAATTAATTGTAACATAAAACTACTCAAACAATGCATGCTTAAATTTAAAACATGATTAGTAGATTGATACTAAATTTGTACGTAATCGCTAATTGTCTCCATTCCCACAACATAATCATTTAGAGAACGACCATCCATATTGATGCGAGTATCCAATAGAGAGAGCTAACTAATGGTTAACGATTCCATAAAAAATTCTTTAAGAAAACCTAAAGTAGTAAAAAAATATTGCATATCCTTAAGGATTAGAAAATGGAATAATACATAAAATTTTGCATTAGAGGTCTCTTATTTCATCAGAAAATAGTGCCTTTTCACCTAAATAATAAGTTTTACACTATTACAAAATTGTGATGACCCTCCTACATAGACAAGTGAATATCCATGATAGAAGACACGACAATTTCTACACCATCAATAGGATGCATAACATGTGATACACTACAAACATTAGACGAAATAGGTCATAAGGAAAAATTATTATAAAAAGAAATCTTTAGGTATAAGTGGAATACAAACTGACATCACTCTAATTCTTGTAAAATATAACATGTTTAGGACAATCACATAAAATGTCAATAGTAACATCCTAAAATTCACATGTAAATGATATCTTCTCATTCTCTAACTCGATATATAAATGCTCAACCCAGCATAATAGGGGTATTAGATCAACAATACCACCATTTATACTCAAATGAACTTGTATGCAAGGAACCACTTTCTAATCTAGGGTTTCCATAGTAGCTCTGTAAAACTCCTAATAGTATCCCAAGTAACATTAAGACACCAATATAAAGAATATGATGAGATAAACTAATAATTTTAATGCATAAAAAAGAACCTCTAAAACCCACAAAGGTACAAATGTTGTCAAACCAAAGAAAGAGGACCATTCTAACTTCACTGTGATGGTAGGGACACCTTTATAATATCACATGCCACTCCTTCATATTCCTAAAAAAATAGAGAAAAAATACATCCTTTCAAATGGAAATTTAAACCTTAGTAACAGAAATGAAAAACCAAAACATCATGAAACACAAACTTCATCTTGTGAAGAAGGAAAATTCTCCCACAAATAATCATTGAAATTTCAATCTCACATTAGCTTAGTATCTCTCAAAACACTATAATGGAAGCTTGATCACCTCTCCTCTAAATTTTACTTTGAAAGTAATTTTTTTACTTTTAATTAAGATAAAATAAGAAAAATTGTATAATAAGTCAATAAATTATGTTACATCTCTTTTCCATTTCTAGATTTTAATTTATGTTCTTTTCATCGCATAGCTCAATATAATATATTATATAAAATTATTAAAATGTACATTTTCATTAAAATTATGATCAATTGTATCTTAAATACAAAATAATTGATTACATGACATTCAACAAGGATCCTTCATTAAACTTGTTGGCATCCTTTTAGATTAGTAATACTAGACATGTTCGTTAGAAACTTCCTTTAACATAATTGAATTAACATCTTAGGATAATGAGAATTAACACTTTAGTTTATTTTTATTAGTTATTATGAATTCATCCAAACAAATGCATATAATTTGGTTTATACACAAAAATGATTTCCTTAAATAACATAATACATTGATTACAATATTACATAAACAATGGTTACAAACACAATATTATAAGTTAATTCTTTGTTTTGAAAGAGGATTAGTTAATTAATTTTCATATGTTCTAGAAAAGAACTATCCAATGTATATCAAGGATAGAAGGCCCAATCCTCTTATGTTAAGGGTTAATAGACTATATTAGGATAATTGTACTAATGAAGGAAATTTTAACCAAGTCATGATGCAAAATGTAATAATGTAAATTGATGTTTGCATTATATTTGTTTCATAAAAATTATGATGAGATAAGACGTTATCATGAGTGGGAAGGTATAAATTCCCCTAGTAACATCACAATTGGGATAAAGATAATGATTAACTTGCAACTAGTAAAACCATGAAGTGTATGGGAACAAAATTAATCCTTTCACAAATAAAAGGAACACATATCCTCCCTCCACTATGAGAATGGCTAAATAAATTAAACATAAGACTTATATAATTTGAAAATGGAACTACTCAAGAATTACACCTTTGAATTTAGTATCTTAATCCCTAATTCATAAATTATGCCCAATGGACTCCATGCACAACATAGAAGCATTGACAAAAGGGTCATCCACATAGATATGATTATCCAATAAAGATAACTCCCTATTGGGTAATAATTCCACAAAAAATTCCTCAAGGAATTTTGAGGTAAGAACAAAATCTTCCACACACTTACTAACATTAAGAAAATGATTAATAAATTAAATTCTCTACTAAAGGCCACTTATGCCATGATAAAATGGTGCATTTTCACCTAAATAAAAAGTTGTGTAATAGTAGAAGAAATCTAATGACCCTTTTGCATATATAAGTGAATATACTTAATATAAGACTCACCAATTTGTACAATATAAATAGGATTCATAGCATCAAATAAACTAGAAATATTTTGCCAGAATAAAAGAGGAACACAAAGTATGCTAAAAAACACCCTTTCAAGCCTAAGTGGAATAAAACACATATCACTATGCTTCTTGTGAAGTAAAATATATTAAGAAAAATCATATAAAATGTGGCTAATAGCATGAAAAAATCCACACATAAATCATAAGTTCTCGTTATTTGACTCCATAGACCAATGCCACCTTCCACAAAAAAGGGAAGCTAGATTTTCTAGAAGAGCACTAAAACTACTATTAGTATCCCTAATAATAATGAAAACACTGATAAAATAAGATAATGAAATAAAATAATGATGTTAACACATAATAATTGGAATCTCTAAAAGCCACAGGGTTATAAAAAATTTCAAACCAAGAAAATATGACCATGCCAACCTGATCATGACAGTAAGGGTCATTCTATAATATATCATCCCAATCCTCCATATTTAAAAATAAAAGAGAAAAAGTAACTCTAAACATGGAAAACTTTAGCCTTACTTAGAGGAAGGAAAGCCCAAACATCATTAATCTAAAGTTTCATGTTGGAAATAAATGGGATTATCTAACATAAATAACCACTGAGGTATCAATCTTACATTACCTTACTACCCTCAAACAACAATGAAGTGGAAACTTGATTGCCTTTCCTATGCTTTTGGCTTAGAAATAATGCATTTTCTAGGTCCACAATTTTCAAAATTGTTACGATAAACTGTAGAACCATCTTCATCACAAAAATTAGTATCTCACACCGTTGTGAAACCAATAAATTATGTATATGTAAAACCTTGACAAAAAACCCTAACATCATCAAACCCCATAAACATGTGTGTGTCACAGTGCATGTGTATTTGTGTTCTTCAAAACACATTACATAATTATAGCATAAAAATTCACTTGAAAGTTACATATATGATTAACATAAAATATCTAAAATGAGACAATGAGTCTTTAAATTATATTACATATCTTCTCCCATTTATAAATTATAAACTCTGTTCTTTTCATAACATCGCTCCAACTCATTAATATATTATATCACTTTATAGGAATATCAATTACAACTTGAATACAATACCGTTGATTGAGCTAAAAGGCTCATTCTACAACCGATTTAAGAGAATGTGTAAATATGTCGTGTTCCAATTGCATGACACATGTCCCATTTATATATATATATATAATAATTATAATTATATATATATATATATATATTATCTATATAACATGAGATATTATAAAAAACAATATAAATATAGATTTTTTATTGGATTAAAGTACTATATAACTTACTCTCTGTGACCATATTAACGAGAAGTGGTGAAAACATTTAACTCATTATCAACCATAAATAAAATACTTCATTTCACATATAATAGAAAAATTAATATATTTATTTGATTGGTTTAATTAAAAGTGTAATAAAACAGCAATAATATCACTCTTTATGTCAAATTTTACACTCTCAAAAAAATTTTAACGTCAAAAGTTTTGATACTCTTTGATACTCTTTTAAATCTGTGGTTAAAAAAATGTATATTAATTTACATGACAATCGAAAAAAAGGCCCTTCATTAAGCTTGTTTCTATTTTTCGAATTTACTAATATTAGAGATGTCACGTAAAAACCTCCCTTAAGTAGCATTGACTAGATAACACTAGCCCTTATAGGATTCTTTTATTTCTTACATATTATAACATTTATCCATACACACTTAGGAAATCTTGTTTTATTTAAATATGGTAATATTTTTATTATAAATTAAATAAGCAAGGAAAAAAACCATATTAAAATATAAATTAATTATATTTTGTGAATAAAAATTAACTAATTAATTTCCATGTACTCTAGAAATGTGCTCCCACCTATATCGAGGATAAAACACCCAATCATCTTATAATAAAGGCTACACTATCCTCCAATAAAAAAACATATAGATAAGACTAGAGTGAAGAAAATACGAAATAAATCATTATGTCAATGTGCTCAATGTACATCAATATTTGCGTTATATTTACCTTAAAAGTCTTAATATTAATCTTAATGTTGTTGTTAATTATTGAGTTTTAAATTTTTTATTAAAAAAATTATAAACATTATATTTTAAGTATGAGTTTTTTTTGCAATATATTATATTAGATATTATTTTGGGATTTAACTGTGTTAAGTCATTCATCTATGACCATTTCTATGAGAGGTAGTTTTAATTCACTAATTTCTCATGATTTCTTAATAGTTCACTTAGCACTCATTGCATCGGGTGAGCATGGGTGAAGAAGTGGAATTAAAACTAGTGAAATGAATCACATAGTGTCAATCGTCACTTCGAGGTCAACCATCACTTCCGAGGCTTGCACTGAATAACCAAAACTTCCCAAAAAATCAACCATGCCTCAATTACTATCATAAAAATAATCATAGAAAATAACCTCTTCCTATAAACAACTTATAAAACATTTCAATACTGTATTCATTTATATCTACAATTCAAACAGAAATCGTCTTCGATAATGTAAAGCTAACAATGTTTTCTTGAGTTGCAAAATGTCCAAATAAACTCATAGTATAAACAATATATAACAATATTTCAATATTGTATTCATTTATATCTGCAATTTAAACAAACAACAATCGTCTTGCATAATGCAAAGATAACAACGTTTTCTTTTATGGAAAGCTAACATCGTTTTCTTTAGTTAATTTAGACTTATTTTTATAATCTGTTAGCTTTAAACACTTGTACTAATAATATTACTATTTGGTTCACTAGATTTTTTCATATTAAATTTTTATGTGATATATA
>APFE031270309.1:10222-21943 GCA_000404065.3 Pinus taeda | reverse complement strand
AGTAGTCTCACCCTTTCACCCACCTCTAACACTTGTCTCCACTGAACTGTCCATGCACTGAGTTAACTCATGTATTCTTTAGTTGATTTATGAGTTAACAATTAGTGAATTAATTAATAATTAATTCACACCACTCATCACTAGTGTATTTGTCAGTTAGACTAAATACAACTAGTTCAACTAAGTCAAACTGAACACAACTCCATCAACTCCTCAGTCAACTCCACAAAACTCAATCACTTGAGTTCTAACTGAAGTCCATCATGCAATAGCTCAACTAACCCATAGGAAAAGCGTATTTCCTTCTGGCAGTTGCATGTGCCACATCCGTAGCTCGAACTGAAGTGCTGCAAGAGGATAAGGTAATGTTTATAGTCCAAATATTATTAAGAGCTAATAATATTCAAGTGTTCTATTTTTTGATTGGCAGTTTAAAAATAGACTCCGCCCATATGTCTAAAAATAGAGGTCCATCTATTTTTACCAACTTGACCAATCATCCATAAATAGAATCCTGCAACTCATAGACCATGATCCATATGTCTAAAAATAGACATAGTCTAAAAATAGACTTTGCGCCAAAATAGCCAGCAGGCCCACTCAGTAAAGGAGACTTTTTTTCACTAAGCTCCATCATATTGTTGCATTTTCAACAATTAATCTTCTGTGGAATATTCTGATCACTGGAATTTTGTAATGACTTGTCAACATAAGGCGAGATTGAATTTATGTCATTATTCTCTGAAACACCAATTTGTTGTTTCTGCTCTGAATGGTTCGGATATGTAGCATGGTTGGTTTGTCTATTCTCATGATTCGGATGCCGATATGGAACTTTAATTTCCCTTATTGGGCATGTGGCAATTTTTAGATTTTCTTCTGGCGAAGACGTTGTTGAGTTGGTTATGGGACGTTCTCCTGGGAAGTTCATTGTCTGAACTGCAACATCCAAGCGCGTCTTTTCTTCAACTAACTTATCTTCTTGAGTAGCCATATTCATTGTCGATATTTCTTCTTGAATGAATTGTTCCAACTTGTCTTTTAATGCTTTCTTATCCGCCTTAAGTTTCTTAATTTGAGTGAGTAGACTTTGATTATGGATTCTGAGACGTAAAAGTTTTTTGGTTTCTGATTCATCAATATTAGTTTCAGTGTTTTGGATTTTAAAATTTTCATTTTTTAGATCTCTGATTTGTTCTAATAAATTTTTATTAAGGTTATTTAAATGCATGGTTTCCTCTTATTGTTTTGATAAGTGCTTCTTGAATTCTTTCTTTGTGACCTTAGTCTTCTTCACTTGCGCAAGTAATTTTTCGATGTGGTCCTTGAGACGAGAATTTTCTTCGTCCTTTTTCATTATTTCTTTATGATGCATATCCACAAATTCAACATATTGTCGCTTAAGTATTGCGATTTCTTGTTTTACCTCTCTTTGGAATTGTTTTTGTTCATTACTTGGAAATTCAATTTTTTTTTTTTTTTTTTTTTTTTTTTGCTTAAATATGTGTATTATTATTATTCTTTTAAATTATCTTTAAGTTTATAAAGTAACTATTATACTTTATATGAATCAACCAATTTATGCAAAGTCGAACTGTGCGTATGATATACTCTCGCGGCGTTTCATTAGGTCCCGTTAGTGAATAGTCACGTGACGAATGGTTTGACTGTCGACCCTTCGATATTTGTTCACAATGGCAAGGGTTTTGATGACATGGAGCATAGTGAGGTGTGGGATGGTACACTATGTAACGTGGGTGTAGTCACGGGTTGAGGTAGTGGGATGGAAACAAATGATGACAGGGTGAGCGTAAAGCGTGACAAAGTGGTGTGGCTGCCGAATAGTGGTAGCGTAGAGCATGAGGTGAATGGAGATAGAACGGTGATAGCGTAGAGCGTGGATCATGGGTGGCAGTGGACAGTGAAGAGTTGAGGGAAGCGAGGAGTTGAGGGTTGTGGGCAATGGAACAACAATGAATTGAGGCTTTGATATGCAAGAATATGATTGTGTCAAACGATGAAGGGGAGTGGCGGACGACAACTGGTACACAAAAAACCTGTACGCAAGAATATGTTTGTGTTGGATGTCGAAGGGGAGTGGTGGAATTTTTTTTTTTTTTTTTAATAAAAATTTTTTATTATTCTTTTTGTTATATATATATATATTAATTCTTCAAATGATTTTAATCAAATTCCTATTATCCTTAATATTTCAAAACTCCCTTGTATTCTTTTTATATAATTCTACTTACGCTTTTTTTCTTTTTGTATTTTAAAAAGAATATTTAAATATTGTTTCAATTGACTTCTTTTAAATATCTTATTGTCCTTTGTATTTATTTTTTAAATTTCATATAACTCGTTAAACTTTAATTCAACTTCACTTTAACGTAAACTCTTAACTTATATTTTCTCCTTATGTAACCTTTTATAATAATACCCGCTTTGTACTTGTATATATTTTCAATAAGTTTATGATTTGAACCTTTCTTTAAATACCCCTTTATAATATAATACTTCTCTTTATATATTCTTTTATTTATAATATTTTTTTCTTTTTGAAAAGTTACAACCCTAGTGAAACGTGGTTATTCACCTTTGGCATATATTATAAAATATATGTTCACTTATGTACTTTTGACTCGCTTAATATTCTCCACGTAAAAAGTAAAACTTACCATTCACATAAAGAGATTTTGTATTCTTTTTGTTTTTCTTTTACTTTTAAAATACCACGGGCAATTACCATCGGTTTTTAAAACCACTGGCTTGTAAACCATTTAATGAAGAAACAAAATAATATTATCTACTTTTCATGTAAAAAGTATAACTTACCATTCACCTAAAGATATTTTCTATTCCTTTTGTTTTTCTTCTATTTTTAAAATACCATGGGCAATTACCACGGGTTTCTAAAACCACAGACTTCTCCACGTAAAAAGTAAAACTTACCATTCACATAAAAATATTTTGTATTCCTTTTGTTTTTCTTTTACTTTTAAAATACCATGGGCAATTAACATGGGTTTCTATAACCACGAGCTTGTATACCACTTAATGAAGAATCAAGATAATATTATCTACACTTCCTTCTCTTACGTATAGTTTTAAATATATTTGGAAAGATTCCCTCTTATCTTTATTGTGCACTTTTTATCAATAATGTAGAACCTTTTTTATATATATGAATGTTATCCTTCAAAACACCATTTAATGAAGAATCAAGATAATATTATCTACTCTTCCTTCTCTTACTTCTCTTCCGTATAGTTTTAAATATATTTGGAAAGATTCCCTCTTATCTTTATTATACACTTTTTATCAATAATGTAAGACTTTCATATATATATGAATGTTCTCCTTCAAAATTTACATCGGACTATATTTATTTATTATTTTTTTTAATCTTATTTTTTTACTTTTATTCTCTCCATATATATTAATTTTTATTTTTATTTTGAATGGCCAAACGCTTGATAGCGAAATGGAGAAACTCCAAATTCTTGTAGCGAAACGCTTCAACGACAACAATGTTGATGAATTTGATGGTCAAAGACTTGGATCGGAGAACAAGCCTCTGTGCAACGGTTGAGCGACCAGAGGATCAAACAACTTTGATACCAATGTAACGACCAAAAGTAGTATACGCAACGAAAATATTTAAAATACTTTGTAGACAAATAAATCCATTTTAAGACAGTAAATGTAAATTGCATATTATATAAAGAATTGATGTAGGATGAGTTACAAATGAGAATGAGGGGCCTGTATATATAGCCAGGTAAGTACCATTTCACAAAAAGGCATGTCTCTAAGACATGCCTTTTCATTATTAACTAACTAACCATTAGTTAATTTACTATATATATATATATATAATATTTATATATATATATATATTTATATTATGATTATTATTTATTATCTATTTTTATTTATTTTTACATAATTTATGTTCATAACATTGCCTTCTCCTTCAAAAAGCTTTGTCCTCAAAGCTTACTGATGAAGAATCAAATCTCTTCTGTTGTTCAAAATATCTTCTTGTTCTGAGCTTTTATCTTTGTTGATACAAGATTGGGTCACAACCCTTTCAAAGATGGGTACCTTGTATTTTCATCATATTTATGCAATCATAACTTAAAGGTCACTTAATATCAAATTAGAAGGGGGTGGGGGAAGGGGATTAAAAGAAAAAATTTAACATAGAAATATTATAAAACATTTGAAAAAATATATAAAATGCCTTGATTATGACAATTAACCACCCACAATATTTCTTGCATGACATGGACTAATAAAGTCAACCTTCTATATCCTTATGCTTTTAAGAAATAAAATGATATTAATTTTCCATTCTTGATAAATGTTAAAAGATTTATCCAAATTATATTTTTAATAATTTTACAATTTATTTAAAATTAAAATTTTAATATTTTGAAATGCTTAATTAACAAAAAAAATATTCCCATTTATAATTTTTATATTAAAAAAATCTTAATTAAAAAAGTGTTGTATGTTATTATTCTTTTTTAAATAGTTGTTTATATTGGATGTAAAGTAATATTATAAATTCCTTTCTTCTATGATAGTAATTTTTTTGTTTTTTAAGCAACATTATAAATTCCTTACTTTCATTCTACACTATAACTTTTTTTCTAAAAAATGAACTTTTTTTTCCTGAGAAAAAAACGAACTTTTTATGACTATAAAAAGTTACATATACATTCTACAGCTTTCTTTGCCGTAAGCCTACAAAACACTGTTTCGAAAACTGAACTTGGCCACTTCATAAGAGGAGATAACAGTCCAACTTATTCAAAGCGTAATTTTTTAAAATGTTATAAAGTTAAAAATGTATTTTAGTTTATAATTAAATAATTTGTCATCGATTTGATCAATTTTCTTGTACAATATAGAATATTGTAAAATTCTTTGATTTAATCTTTTAGCTGTCAAATTTCTTTACCTTTCATTTTTCAGTATTACTCCCTTTGTGCAGTATTAAAAACCATAAAATGAAATTTATGTTTACTTTGTTTTATGATTGAAGTGATATTTTAATGATATTAATGTACAATGATATATATATATATATTTCAAAAATTCTTTGTTTTTCTTTACATTTTGTAAATGGTATTTTTTTCAATATTTAAAAAAAATTATACTTAATTTTATAATTAAATAATTCATGGTAGGTATTTATAGTGATAGTCGTACAAGAGATGACACTATAAATTCCTTGGTTTCATTTTACATTATATATTTCTTATTTGATTCTATATAAGTGGTTGTGTTTGTAAAAGCTATAAAATTATTAAAGTCAAAATTGTATTTCATTTTATAATTAAATAATCCATCATGAGGTTTTGGAGAAGTTGTTGTAAGAGAGAGGTATTCATAAAGCCATATATCCTTTTATTATTTCATAAGAGTTTACAAGACATGCCTTAAATTAAAGGTTGATTTTCACATTTTCAAATTTAAGAAGGTTGTTTAGAATATGTTAAAAACCTTATTCTTAATAATTTATTCTTGAAGCTTGGTTTACAACCATGGCACTTGTTTAGAAAACAACGCATATTAATACATGTCGAACACTTTAAGACTAATGCTCATGTACATACCAAAGATCGAGATACTAAGATTTGTATGGTTTTTTAAAGAGGGAAAAAATATGCATCACTTAAGAACTTGTAAGACTATAAATATTTTACATGAAGATATCTCATAATCGATCATAGACAAATGACCCTCCATGCTCTTTAAATAAATATCACGTGCCAATCAAGTGTTAAGCGTGTTAATGTCAAGAGGATGATTTCCCGATCAGATCTCTCATGTAAGACACAATTGTGGTCATCAAATTGATAAATCACATTAAAAGCACACATTAAATTTTGAAACCACATTAGACTAAGTTGAACTTAACCTAGCTTCTAGTCTCCAAATAACCCAACATCTACCCTCAAGAATTGCTTGGGTAGGATTGAAGGATTTACTTGGGCACAACCCTACTTGTTGGAAAGCAAGCTAGGTAAACCCTAAATAAGAGGATTGGGACCTTACTAGTTGGAAAAGCCTCGTTTTATTTTTCCAAGTGAATGGAGTTTCTCGGGGTGGTTGTATGCATAATGTTTTGTTTTGGATCTTTCCTCTTCAATATTATTGTGGAAGCCATGAATAACAAACATCCAACAAAAGAAAAATGGGAGGAGGAAATAGGCATTAGAGCTTATCCTCCCTCAATGATAATTTCTCAAAATCCTAACACAAACACAAGATTTAAGAACTTGCCTTTTGTGAGGGGTATAGTGAAAATGTTAGCAACTTGACCATATGTACAACAACAAAGCACTTCAAGGGTACCATCCTAAATTATCTTCCAAAAGAAGTGCATGTATAACTTAATGTATTTTTTGCATTAATGTTAAACTCACTTCTTCCTAGTGACTTAAAAGGCACTTTTATTGTTCCACTATAGATTGGTTGGATGCTATTGCTAGAATCCAAAGTCTAAAACAATCTATCTAAGTGAAAGAGATTCATGATTTAAGTGCACTTTTTATTGATAATTTACATTTTATGAAGAAAGAAAAAAGGGAATTTTGTGTTTAAAATCCCAAGAGACAAGTCTGAAATAAACATCATCTATGGTAGACTTCTTATCATCGGGGTCGCTAGCCTAGCCAAATTGTATGAAACCACCCAACAAAGGATATCCCCATGAATTGTATCCTATAAAAAAAATTGAATTGCACTACAAATATATGCAGTTTCATGTTTCTACTTTCAAATGGATTTCGTTAGGTTCTTTCATGCACTAGGCAATGAGATCAATAACAAAGGAAAGGTTGAGGTGAATGCAGGTTAAAAACAAAAGGTTTCAAAGTAACTGTTTGTACAAAATGATGTCCACTTCGAGTGAGGTGCAGATGACATAAAATTTAACTCTAGATAGGAAGGAAGAAGGTGTTGGTTTACAACCATCCATGTGAAAGTGATGAAGAAGGTCACATGCATACTCAAGTTAGGAAAGAGATGCATTTCTTGGTTTCTTAGTTACTATGTCAATTTTTTTCTCAAGGTTAAATTTCACATGGTTTTATATGTTTAGGTTCATTACTATTGATTATATTTTCATCGAAATAAAAAATAAGTATGAGAAGATGGCCACCTACTTGCTTGTTAGAGTGACATCTACAAAATTTGGAGCCAAGAAGGAAAACTTAACATAATATTGGTTTTCGACAACCCGTTGTATTTGTGTTGAAGATAGTAATGAAGAAGGGTTCCTTGATTAGTGAATTAATGATAGGCACCACAACGAGTTTCTCCTTAACATGCTCGAGTTTCCTAAGGATTAGGATGAGTTCCTAAAAGTTAGGATGAGTTATGAATCAAATAACTAATGCGCATGAGTGGAAGGTCGAGTTTATTGTCTTCTAATGCGAGTTAATTTGGGAAAAGGACAAGTGACTGAGTCTCAAGTTCTAGAATTGAGATGAGGTGAGTTGCATGAGTTGGTTCAACTAAGCTAACTCATGAATCACAAAATCAATTTCCTAAAATATAATTTTCTAGATTGTATTCATTATTGTATGCAGAGTTTGTGTGTGAGCTTGTGAAGAGAAAGAACATGCAAGAGAGGCTTGTGCGAGATTTGAAGAAGGAAGAATTCCTTGGGAAGTGATCATAGAAATAAGAGAAAATTCCTATTTAATAGGAATTGTTAATCTAGGAAATATGAGCTCCTAGTGCGCATAGATTTAAGAGGTAGGATCAAGGGTCGAGCAAGAGTGTTTCATATTAGTACAAGTAGAGAGAACAAGGTCGTTCTCTATTTAAACTATGTTGTATTATAAGAGATCTATTACACATTCTTCTTCAATAATATTCTCAAGCAAGTAAAGGGTTTTCCCAGTTGGGTTCCCTAGAAATATTGTGTTGCTGGATTGTTTGAATGTGTATTTGTTTATGTTCCTATTCTGTTGCAAAATAAGTACATACATTTTGTTTCTATATGAAAACAAACTAAATTTAAGATTGTTCATATTAGCAGTTGCAAAATTTTGCATATTTTCTACATGGTATAAAAGTAGTCAACAAAATTTACCACCACACAGACCTCAAATTTGGGAGAAAGCTAAGTAGGAGAAGAAGATTTCTAGGTTTTTAGTTTTTGCTGAGATGACATCAGTGAGTCTCAAAGATCAAGTTAGACTTGACAAAGCTTCTAACTTTGGTGTCTAGAAGGCTACGATGCTCTTTCTATTACATGAGCTTGGTATGAAGGAGTTTGTGATAATTGTTATAGTTATACCAATAGATCCTATCCATTTCCATGAGTACAAGAAGGATATGTCCAAGCGGAAGAGGATAATCCTCGTTGGAGTTCAAGATCATATTGTTCCACATATTGCAAATAAGAATATGACAAAGGAAATGTGGGATGTCGTTTGAAGCTATACCACAACCCATCTTAGAATCGTAAAAGGATTCTCAAGGAGAAACTGAGGACCACAAAGATGCAAAGGGTGAGTACGTTTCTTCCTATCTCACTAGGATTCAGTGAGTCTGAGATGAGCTTGCACTTGTAGGAGAGAAACCAAAAGACAGTGAGTTGGTGCGAACAATTATAAAAGGGTTTACTAATGAATGACAAGAATTTGTTCAAGGAATAACTAGATGAGACATTACCATATTGGGAATGCCTATGGAGTGATTTCACTCAGGAGGAGCTCAGGCTCAGTCTAATCAAGGTTTCTACCAACAACTATGGCAAGGGGTTGAAGTTTGAGAATGAAGAGGAGAATTTTTCTCTTGAAGGTAAAGCAAAGGGAAAGAAAGGCAAAGGGAAGGGCAAGACCAATCATAGGAGTGATAAGAGGAAGAAGGATCTAAGTAATATCCAGTGCTTCTATTACCATGATTTTTGGAACTACGTTATTAAGTGCCCAAATCTAAAAAAGAAGGGTCTGAATAAGGAGCATGTGGTTGCATTAGTTAAGGTAGATGGGTATGCTTCTTAGTTTGAGAAATATATCTCATTGATATCTTGCATGGAAAACTCAATAAGCATCAACACATGGTATATTGATTCATGTTCCTCTTTCCACATGACTGGGAATAGGGAGTATTTCAACCAAATGGAGGAGAAGGATATGCAAGGTCATATTGAGCTTGGAGATAATGACAAGAATAGAAGCAAGGGAGTTGGTATTGTCAGCTTTGCTAGGGAGTCTAGAAGCTCTCTCCATCTCATAGATGTTCTCTATGTTGTATGACTAAATAAGAACCTGGTTTCAGTAGCAACCCTTAAGGATAAGGGATATGCTGTCATCTTCAATAGACGTAAGGCGTACTTCAAGCATCTAGCTTCTGGGATAGTGAATAAAATAAGTATGAGGATGAGGAATATTTACACATTGCAGGTAGATATCTGCATAACCTTGAGCAGCAAGGCATGATGCGAGTAGAGTAGGGATGTTGGAGAGCTTTGGTATAGGTGCAAGGGGCACTTGCATCATGGGGTGCTGAAAATTATTCAGTAGATAACCATAGGATTACCAACATGCAGTTTTGACAAGAGTGGAGTGTGCAAGGGGTGCACACTTGACAAGTATGCCAAGTTTTATTTATAGGGAAAGATAACATACCCAAATGGATTTTGGAGCTGGTGCATTCAGATGTGTGTGGGCCCTTCTCTTCTCCATCACTTATGATACACACGTTTTATATTAATTTCATTGATGATTATTCTCGTAAAACCTAGATATTCTGTATGAAAAAGAAAGATGAGGTCTTAACCAAGTTCTTGGAGTTTAAGACCCTATCTGAAAATCAGATAGGAAATAAGATCAAGGCAGTGAGAAGTGACAATGGTGGAGAATATGTCTCCAATGCCTTCAAGGAGTTGTGTGTGACAAAAGGAATTAGGAGAGAGTTGATATTACCTCATAACCCTCAGCAAAATAGGGTGGATGAGAGAAAGAATTGTAGTATTGTTAGAGCGATGAAGGTCATGTTGCATGATCAGAGATTACCTATGTTCTTGTGGGAATATGTAAGAAACGCTATAGTATTTTTGCAGAATAGGAGTCCGCACGGGGTTCTTGGATGAGTGACACCAGATGAGGCTTTCACAATAAAGAAACCTGATGTTTCACATTTCTGTATCTTTGGAATAAGATTTTATTGCCATGTGTCCAAAGATAACATGAAGATGCTTGAACTCACAACAGAAAAAGATATTTTTACGAGATATAAAAAGACAACTCAGACATACAGGGTGTATCTTCCAGGACTGTCGAAGACAATTCTCAGGCGGGATGTGAGATTCCAAGAGGATTGAGCTCTGAGACATTCCTTGGAGCATGAGTAGATTTCAGTTTATGAGGAAGAGTTACTTGCTCCCAAGAAAGAGCCAAATCTAGGACCACAAAGCAAGCCTCCACTAGGTAACAAGAGGGATGCACAACAGGATGAGGAGGAGAGATTAGGCCAAGATTAGGCAACTACTCAGCCATATACTTTTAGCATAGGGAGGAAGAAGGTCAAGTGGTCTGCGAGGATGATTGAAGAGGCCCAGGAGCAGGTTGAAGCTCTTAGTACCATGCTCAAGCAGAGCAGACAACCACAAAGGTACATAGGTTATATGGCACTAATGACAAAGTGGGTGGACACTGAGCCTTCTTTTTTCAAGGAAGCAACTTCTAAGTAGTTTTGGTAGGATGTGATGGTGGAGGAATATTCCTCCATCATGAAGAATTATGTCTAGGATATTGTGCCACGACCTTAGGGAAAATCGATAGTTGGATTGAGATGGGTGTACAAGGTGAAGCATGACACAGATGGGAATGTTGAGAAGTAAGGGGATAGGTTTATGTCCAAGGGTTTTTCACAAATTGAGGGCATAGATTATAATGACACTTTTGCCCTAATTGATCTGGAAATAGGGCACTTAGGCTTCTTGTCTAACTTGCAAGAACCTCTCCCACTCCCAAAGCTTAAATATTCCCAAGTATTATTGATTAACCAATGTGGAATTAAATGTGTGCTTGACAATATAGGTGTATGCTTATGTCTGTTTTAGAACTGTTTATGTGCTATGAATTGATTTGATTAAACTGATGTATAAATACATATAACAATAAATAATAAACACATAAAACAACAATTTAATGAGGAGTTCACCCAAAACTCTTGGGCTACAACTCCTTGAGCTCTAGTCAACTTGACTAGGCTCTCTGGGATTACGACAAAGTCCTTTGACAAGCTCTTGGCTCAACTCCACTGTTTTACACAGGAACAATGGGCTCATAACACCATCTCTCCATGGCTCTGAAGCTCTCGCTTTCTGGCCCTCGGCTTTCGCTCTGGCTCTCGGCTCTAGCTCTGGCTCTCTGCAAATGACAGCTCTCGGGATTTTCACTTGACTTCTAAGTGACTCCACTCTGCTGCTCTGTGCATTAGCTCTGCATTCTCTTTGCCTCCCATTTCCGCGCTACTCTCTTTCGCCTTAGCTTCCTGCGTTGGCTTAACCTTCTGCGCTCCTGTCTCAGCCCTGCCTTCAACTTGCTCTCTGTCTTGTTACTGGGAATAATGTCCACTTGGATGCTGCTATTCCCACTAAGATTGGTAGCTATCTTAGAAACAAACAAGTAAAGTCTACTTTCGCTTTCCTTTATGAAAATAGATAGGAGTGGAACAAGGAGACCA
>APFE031270305.1:0-16411 GCA_000404065.3 Pinus taeda | reverse complement strand
GGGGGGGGGGGTGAATCAGTATTATCAAGTCAAATATTCCTTTTCAAAAACAAATGATATCCGCTACTTCAGTTAATTAAACCCACATATATACGAAACTATGCAGAAGGAGACCCGCGTATACAAATCAAACTTTTAATTTACTTTATCTTTCTGATGATGATTGTTCATCTGTGTTTCAGAAATTAAGTAACTAGTAACCAGAAACAGTAAAACAAAGCAGAAAGACAATCACACACAAGAACACAAGATATAAGATGGAAACCCAATGTGGGTGAAAACCACCTGTTGCAATTCATCTCTATCTTCTTTTAAATTAGAAACTTCTTTTGCAATGTACTGGTGCAGTCCTTTACCAGTACGCAGGCTACAACCTGCAGAGAGCTACAACCCTCTCTCGTTCTCCAGCTTTTCCTGGAAGGGAGCTACAAACCCCTTTAGCTCTTACACTAGCCAAGATACTAGTACGTAGGTGCTGGCCTACAGAAGACTACAACCTTCTCTTTCTTCCAGGGACCACGTTTCATAAATTTTCAAACTGGATCCATGAACATCAATCAATCATCAAGAATCAACCAATCTTCTTTTCACCAATTAGATCTTAATCAAGTAGATACTTCTCTGACAGCTGTACCCAAAACATAGTACCAGAAACCACACACCAAAATCTGAACCCAGAACACAACAACAATAAACGGAAGCAGATAGATCACAGCTCAAAATATATACACTATTTCAATAACCTACAACATGCGTGCATACACTTTTGTGTTTGGAACAACTTACGTATACGCTATTTTCATTCACTTAACAAGCGTGTATACGCGCGTTCGCTTCATTGAACCTGCGTACAGATCTATAAAGGATAATTCGCTCTTTCAGGTATTCAAACACTAATTAACCCAGATTATCAGTGTTATAGATCAAGCAAGCGCCACATATAACAGAACAAATTCATACAAAGATACTATCATTCAAACTTAAAGATTATGACCCATCAATAGAACTTATCCTTCTCCTTGCACTAAGGTTCCTCCTTTATTCAGATCTAGATTTGCACCTTATCCCAATTACCAGTATTCCAGATCTAGCAGTTTATCAAATATTCAATAATAATTCAGATAATAATTTGCCACATGATATCCTTCCTCTTTTATAGTCTTAGGCCTTCCATAATACCACTGTCCAAAACCATAATAAACCAATACCACAGACCCAATACTTGGGATCAACACTTCTGACGAGGTACCATGGTCCAAAACCATAGGTTCAAATACCAAGGACTAACTACCACGGACCATAGGTAAGTTCTCCAACATATACACGCCTTTGTAATGTCTAACTCGCGTGTATACGCGTCTTCGTCTAGATGGACCTGTGTATATGTCTTTTTCTTCATTCTGAAAGCCTGAACTGAGATCTGTTACCAAGAGAGTTTCCATCAAGGACAACACCTGTGCTATGGCCCCAAACCTGTGCCATAATGCCAACATAGTGTTACCAACTTTTTGGGGGAGGGAGAGAAGGGAAAGGAAAGACATGTTTACATTACATTAGTGTAAAAAAAAATGAAAAAAAAAAATTCAACCTTTTTTAAAAGTAGGCTAACTAATATTCCATCCATATAAATGGATAGTTGGACAAAAATCTTGCTCAGTCATGAACAATCAATCTTCAGGAGCTTGAGTTTTTAAATCTTGCTTGCTTTGTTTGCCATGGCCAGATGAATGTCATCGTCAGGTGTGGAGTTTTGACCGCGGAGACAACAGAATCGAAACTATGAGATGGCATACGGTTTTGTTTTAGGTGTAGGAAAACACCATTGTATATAAATTTCGTATTTCAAAAATTAGTATGCAAATTTCATATTTCAAAAAGTAGTATTTTTCAGATAGGTGTCTATGAAAAAATTGTTGTCTATGGAAATTAGTTATGTGGTTTCTTCGATTACCTGTTCAAGCTCAGACTTCTTTTCTGGCTTGCTTGGGGAGCACATGTAGTTATAGTGGAATATAGGTTTTGAGTGTCCACAAAAATCTAAGAGTGACAAGGGTACGTCTTAACTTAGATGACAATCTAGGGCCTCCATAGGAAAATAATGAATAATGTAATCTCACTGCTGAGAGTGGCTCTATTGACACCATAACCCTGGCTTCTAATAGAATCCAAACCCTAATTTCAAAGAATGCAAAAAACATCAAACAAATGATATTACAGTTTTTAAGAGGAGTATGTTGGAAATAATAATCCCAACCACCGAAATAAACAAACTGACAACAGCGATACTTGTCAAAAGTATCTGACAACAGCCATACTTGCCAAACATATTTTTTGAAGGTTGGTTGCATCTCTGTTTGAAGATGGAAGGCCTGAAGCCATGCGTGAACCATTCTGAAATGCACAAAATAATTTAAAGTAGTCATTGTACTTCGGTAAATAGATATGGGAAAGCATTTATTCAGCAAATATTGCCCACACTCCAGAAACACATGCGTGATTCTGATCACACTCAACAACAACATCATATTAATTTTGCTCTGTCATGAATTAAATGTAAAATTGTATGTTGAGTTATATATGAATGTAAAAGTCATTTTGTAATGGGTTAGAGAGAAAGAGAGCCCAAGTCTCTACGGAGAAAATGGTGGAGCAAATTTTGGTGGGCACGTGAAAACAATAGTTACAGTATTTTACTTTATTCGTGTGAAATTTTAGTTTTTACTTAGTAAATGAGACGCAGCCTCATGTGAATGTATTTTCATGTTTTGGAATATAATACTAAGTTTTTATTGTGTTGCTCCAAACATACTTTGTCATTTTTTCTGTGAGTAAATTTATAAGTCTCTGAAATAGCTCTGCGGTGTGCGAAATCCAAGTATGTGAAATAGCTTCATGAAAATCAGCTCAGCTTTGGTGAAGTCAAAGATATTTTTCCCTTTTCAAAAATTAAATTTACTAAATATTTCTAACATGGTATGGAAAAGTGTTTTTACTAACAGTGAAAATTGTTTTGAGGGCAGATTGTTTTTTAGCATATTTACGAGTAGGGAGAAAGTTTTTTTTACCCTCAAAAATGGCAACATGAAGCACAAGCTTGACTAATCCTCAAATACCTCAATTTAATGGCAAAAATTATGATTATTGGGATATTATAATGAATGCCTTGTTTTCTTCTCAAGACATTTGAGATTTGATGGAGAATGGTTTTCAAGAACCAGTAGATGCAGCATCATACAATGCCTTATCTCAACAAGAAAATGATTTTTTAAGGGACAACAAGAATAAGGATTCAAAAGCCCTACTTTATATTTTACAAGCAGTTCATGAAAGTATTTTCCTAAGGGTTGCAGCAGCAATGAAGTCCAAGAAAGTATGGGACACCCTCTAGACAACCTACAAAGCCATGGCAAAAGTCAAGACAACAAAGCTAGAAATGTTGAGGAGAGATTTTGAAACACTTTGTATGAAAGAGTCTGAGAATATAGACTCATTGTTTACACATCTATGTGGGTTGGTTACTCAAATCAGGTCTCATGGTGAGACACAGAATAGTTGAAAAAGATTTGAGAAGTTTTCCAGCAAGGTTTAAAGCCATTGTTGTGGCCATAGAAGAGATAAAGGATCTCTCACAGTTCTCAGTGGATGAGCTTAATGCATCATTGATTTCTCATGAACATAGATTGAATAGAGAAGCAAGCTCCTAATTGGAGCATGCCTTCAATAAACAAGTATCATTTATTCAAGGTTGAGGCAGAGGAAGATCATATGCTAGAGGAAGAGGAAGAAGCCCACACAGAGGTGGATGAAGCAGCCCTTCAAGCTCAAATGGAATAGTCAACAATCAAATCCAAGTCAAGGCCCCAGTGAAAATCAAGCACGAGGTCAGAGGTATGATAAATCTCAAGTTCAATGTCATTATGCAAATGAATGTAGAAAGAAGCAATATGACATTAGTAACAAACCAAGTGTAAATTTCACAAGAGAAAATCATAACCATGATAGCATGTGTTTAGCTTGTAATGTAGCACAAGAAAAAGAAAGTGATATATGGTATCTAGACTCAGGGTGTAGCAACCACATGATAGGAAACATAGAAATGTTTTTTGATCTAACTGAAAGTGTGAAATTTGAACTAACATTAGGGACTGATAGCAAAGTCTCTGTCATGAGAAAAGGAAGTCTTAATATCCTAACAAAGAAGGGCGAGAATAAATACATCTCATATGTTTACTTTGTCCATGTTTTGAAACATAATCTCATGAGCGTTGGACAGCTCATGTAGAAAGGCTACAATGCCTTCTTCAAAAATGATGTGTGCACAATTTTGGATAGGCCTCCAAGTAGACAGTTGATTGCAAAGGTTCAGATGACAAACAATAGAATGTTTCCCCTAAAAATAATATCATATTTGCAGAAAGAAGGTGCACAAGCACAACTATTTATGAACTCACAAGAAGATGTAAGAAAGGAACCAATTGTCACACAAGTAAAGTTTCAAGCAGAGGTAAAAAGATGAAAACTAGTTATGGCACTTGAGATTTAGACATCTCAACTTTGGAGGTTTGAATTTGATACATAAGAAAGACATGGTGAAGGGTTTACCACTCATAGAAAAGCCAAACAGCATATGTGAAGGATGTATCTTGGGTAAGAAATATAGAGAGACATTTCTAGCAGGAAAGTCAGTGAGGGAAAAGGCACCTTTGGAAGTTGTCCACTCATATCTATGTGGACCAATGCACACACCATCAATTGGTGGCATCCACTATGTATTGAACTTCATAGATGACTACACAAGGAAGACATGGGTCTTTCTCCTAAAACAGAAAAGTGAAGTATTTGAATGCTTTAGCGAATATAAGGCTCTTGTTTAAAAACAAAGTGGACACTACATCAAAGTCCTTAGGACTGATAGAGGTGGATAATACATCTCAAATGAATTCCTTCGATTTTGCAGGGAGCATGGAATTTACAAGAAATTTACAACAAGATATACACAGCAGCAAAATGGTGTGGCAGAAAGGAAGAATATGACCATTATGGAGATGGCAAGGAGTATGTTGAAGGCAAAGCATTTTCGAAACGACTATTCAGCTAAAGTTGTCGCTTGTGCATCATTTATCTTAAATAGATGTCCAACCAAAAGTGTCTAGAACATTGTTCCTGAAGAGGCATGGAGTGGAAGAAAACAAAATGTCACTCACATGAGAGTTGTTGGATGTGTGGCGTATGCAAATGTCCTAGATGAGTTAAAGAAGAAGTTGGACAACAAGGGGCAGAAATGTATATTTTTTGGATACAATGATGAATCCAAGGCATACAAGCTCTACAATTCATCAATCAAGAAGGTCATAATCAACAGAGATATGCAGCTCATAGAAGAGGAAGCATGGGATGGAAGTTTAGAGAAGACAATCAATGTCAAAGCATGTATATCACGTGAGGACATAGAGGAACTAACAGTGGCAAGTAATTCCTGAACACTAACTCCCTCTACTCCTATTCAAGCACAACAAAGTAGGCAGCAAGCAACGCCATCAACAAATATTAGGACAGTTTCACGGAGCCAAGCATGTGCTTCTCCAAGCACACTACGAAGTGCGGCACCAAGTGACATGTCAAGCCCATCTTCAACAAGCATAAGAATACCAAAATTCAGAAAATTAAATGAAATTTATGAGGAAGATGAAGTTGATAGTAGCGCAGGTCTGAATTCCTTATTTTCATTATTTTGTCATGTAGATGACCCAATCCACTTTGAAGATGCAGTCAAATAAGAAAGGTGGGTTGTGACAATGGAGGAAGAAATAGAAGCAATAGAAAGGAATGAAACATGGGAGTTGGTGAGCCTTCCGAAAGGAAAACATGTCATTGGAGTGAAGTGAGTCTATAAGACCAAAAGCAACATTGAGGGAAAGATTGAAAGGCACAAAGAAAGGCTAATTGTCAAAGGATACAAGCAGTAGCATGGAAGAGATTACATGGAGACGTTCGCATCAATGGCATGAATGGAGATAGTGCATGCAGTTGTGGTGATTGTCGTGCAACACAAATGGAGAGTGTATCAAATGGACCTAAAATAAGTGTTCTTAAATGGAGTGCTGAAAGAGGAAGTGTATGTCGCGCAACTACCAGGTTACGAGATTGAAGGCCAAGAAGACAAAGTATATCGGTTGAGGAAAGCTCTTTATGGGTTGAAGCAAGCACCGCGCGCATGGTATAACAGGGTAGATGCTTACTCGTTGGACAATGGTTTTGACAAATGTGACGGTGAGGCTACTCTCTACATCAAAAAGAGCGAAGGTAAGATTCTCATTGTCATCTTATATGTAGATGATTTGTTTTTTACAAGCAATGATGATTTCCTTATCGCTGATTTCAAACAAGTCATGAAGAGTGAATTTGAAATAATTGACTTGGGATTGTTAAGATATTTTTTGGGCATAGAAGCGAAGAAAACATAAAATGGCATTTTTATCTCTCAAGCAAAGTATGTGGTGGAAATTTTGGAGAGGTTTAAAATGTAGAACAACAAGTCTGCACCAACTCCAATTGTCATAGGGTTGAAGTATTTGAGATAGCTTTATGTATTTGACTGCCACGGATATAATGTATGCAATAAGTTTGGTGTCAAGGTTCATGGAGACACCCAAGGAGACACATTGGCAAGCAGCGAAAAGGATTTTGAGGTATGTCAATGGGACAAAACAATATGGTGTTTTGTACACAACAAGTGATTTCACGTTGGTTGGTTACATTGACAGTGATTGGGAAGGAAGTTTCGATGACAGAAAGAGCACATCAGGATATGTTTTTCATTTGGGTTCCAGAGCCATTTCATGGGTCTCCAAGAAGCAGCTAATAGTTTCGCTGTCAATAGCAGAAGCTGAATATGTCACAGCAACAACAACAATGTGTCAGGCAATTTGGATGAGAAGGATGTTGAGGGATCTTCGTCATGACCAAGAGGGTGCGACAACTATTCTCTACAACAAGACCTCAGCAATTGCATTGTCAAATAATTCTGTATTCCACAAGAGGACCAAGCATATTGATGTTAAATATCATTTTATTAGAGAGTTGATTAACAATGATGAAATTGTGTTGCAGCACTGCAGGTCACAGGAACAATTTGTTGACATCTTCACAAAGCCATTGGCATGTGAAAGTTTTGTTTATCTCATAAACTAATTGGGCATTGTAAATGGTGGAAATTGTGATTAAAGGGGAGTGTTGGAAATAATAATCCCAACCACTGCAATAAACAGCCTGATAGCAATGATACTTGTCACACGTATTTTTTGCAAGTTGCGTCTTTGTTTGAAGATGGAAGGATTGAAGCCAAGCGTGAACCATTCTGAAATAGCAACATCATATTAATTTCGCTCTGTCATGAACTAAATGTAAAATTGTATGTTGAGTTATATATGAATGTAAAATTCATTTTGTAATGGGTTAGAGAATTAAATGTAAAATTATATGTTGAGTTATCTATGAATGTAAAATTGATTTTTTAATGGGTTAGAGAGTTAGAGGTTAGAAAGAAAGAGAGTGCAAGTCTCTAGGGAGAATATGGTGGAGCTAAATTTGGTGGGCGTATGAAAAGAACAACTACAGTATTTTACTCTGTGTTATTCTCTGTGAAATTTTAGTTTTTGCTTAGTGAATGAGCCGCAGCCTATTTTACTGTGTGTTATTCTCCGTTAAATTGTATTTTTTACTTAGTGAATTAGCCGCAGCCTCATGTGAATGTATTTTTATGTTTTACAATATAATATTAACTTTTTATTGTGTTTCTCCAAACATAATTTGTCATTTTTGTAGTGAGTAAATATTATTACTTTGTATTTTTTGCAGTGAGTAAATATTATTCATAAGTTTCTCAAATAGCTCCGTGGTGCTCGAAATCCAAGTTTGTGAAATAACTTCCAAGTTTTTGAAATAAATTTGTTGTGCGTGAAGGTAGTTCTACGAAAACAGCTTCGCAGTGCACGAAGCTAGCTTTGCGAAAGTCAAAGACCTCTACCCCTCTGCGAAAAATTAAATCTACTAAATATTTCTAACAGAGTAACGTGATATATACATATATATATATATATATATATAATCAAACTTGTTTGTTGCACTCTTAGGGGATATACGTCGTTAGTTCTCAAGGAATATCCTAGCTCTATTACTTTTGTCTATTTAGCCAACACATTTCGGATTTGCTATTTCGATGGAGCATGAGCTAGAGGACGTTGTGGAGTTTTTTTTCATATTAATCTTGCTACAATCTACAGTTTTATATGTTTTGGAGGTATAGGGAACCATTGTAGGGTTGAAATGCTGACTTTATAGGGTGTGTTACAAGTGGTTATGTGGCTCAGCATTGACAAGATTTTGGTGGTTGGAGACCCTCCACGATGAAATGGATTAAAAAAAAATGAATTGGAGGTCCCCTCTCTTTGCAACAAGATGTAGAGGGTTCAAGTTTTAAAGTCTCTCTTTTATGAGATATCCTTCCAACTTATGTACAGAAAACAAAACTCTAAAACCAATGCTCTCTCTAAAAGTGTTATGTCTAGCATATGCATTTTGAGTTGGCATATGCCTTTTGACCTGGTTATGGAGAGAGCCATTAGAAGTCATGGTTCTTTTGAGATCTTCTAAACTTAAACTTAGATGACGAGCTTCAATAATCCAAGGCCTCCATAGGAAAATCATGAATAATAAATGAATGAATAATAAATTTAAGAAATTTCCATTATCTAACTAACTAAGTAAGATGGCCGTTAATAAACAATTTTAAATTTTCTTATTATTTCATTTAATATTAGTAATATTATTTTGTTTTTGATTTATATAGCTTTAATAGTAATAATAAAGCTACTAAAAGTTAAATTAGGCCTTAGTTAATTATTAGTATGGTGTAGTAATTAATACAATAAGTTTCACCTTAATGAAGAAATTTAATGACTGATGCTAACTATCGCATTATATCTTTAATATAAATGAATAAGAATTCAAAAATGAATTTAACTGATAACTTTAAAATAATTTTAGTAAGAAATTGCCACCTAGTCAATTTTGTTAGGTCCTATGATTTAATATCTAACTAACTAAGGAAGTTAGTCTTTAATAAAAGATTTTAATTTTATTTAATAATATTCATTATATTTATTCTATATATTTTAATAATAATAATAAATCATATTATTAGATTTATACTCATTATATAAATAATAGATTTATTCAAATATAGTAATAAAGTTAACAAAACAAACTTTTGAATTAATTGAATGTCCCTCTCCCTATCCCTCGGTCTAATACAATTTCTCGGTCAAATATAGTTGTTTCCTCAACAAATATAGTTGTTTCCTAGTCAATTATAGTCGTTGGATGATTTTCTTTCTCTATCTAAATTGAGGCCATGAGGTTCTTCAACTTGTCTTGATGATGAACTACACTTGTTGGTTCGAAACGTATTGACAAATGTATTATGATGTGATTTTTGCCAAAAAATATTCTCAATACTTGATATGGATCACAAAAGCCTAAACTCAACAAGAAAAAGGTAATAGTGTTGATTGATTTGGGAAATACCCATAATTTTATTCATTGTGAGATAGCCAAGGAATTGAATTGCTTCCTATATCCAACACCAGAGTGTCAAGTGATGGTTGCAAGTGGAGGAACAAAAAATTTCTCTAGAAAGTGCCATAATATTAAGCTATTCGTGGGAGAATATTTATTGAATAGACCAATGCTTTCCATTTTAATGGTTGGTCTAGGAGTCCAATGGCTACAATCCTTGGGTACAATAGCTTTTAATTTTTAAGAAATTTTCATGAAATTTTCTTCGAAAGGAAAGGAAGTTGAATTAAGGGGTATCACAGGTAATTCGGGAAAGATAATCAGCTCTAACGGACTAACAAAACTTCTAAGGAAAGAAAAATGAGGTGTAATTGCACAATTATGTTTGCAAGGGGTTCCCACATCGAAAGCGTTTTTTTCTCCAGATTTCCAAAAAGTCTTGGACAATCATTCAAATGTATCTGAGACTCTCGAAGCTCTCCCACCTATTTGTGATCATGATCATGGTATTCATTTTCCAGGAAGTGTTCCTCCAAACATCTGGTCTTACAGATATCCCTTTACACAAATGGGTGAAATTAAACATATTTTTGTAGAAATGTTAAACGCTGGTATAACTGAATCTAGTCAAAGTTATTTCTCTACTCTAGTAGTATTGATGCACAAGAAGGATGGATCATGGCACATGTGTTTGGATTATTGAGAGCTCAACAAGCTCACTATTAAAGTTAAATTGCCCATGCCTCTCATTGATGAATTATTGGATGAATTGCATGAAGAAATTTACTTCAGCAAGTTGGACCTTCATGAAGGATATCATCAAATCATAATGAAGACTGAAGACATTCTGAAACTAACATTTAGAACTCACGAGTGTCATTATGAATTTTTGGACATGTCTTTTGGCCTTACAAATGCACCTTCTACATTCCAAGGTTTGATGAATTTCATTTTCAAACCCTTAGAAAATTCGTGTTAGTATTTTTTGATGATATACTAATCCACAACAAGACCTGGAAGGATCACGTTCAACGTGTTGATAGAGTGCTCAGAGTATTGAACGAGAAATAATTATATGAAAAAACCTCCAAATGTTTCTTTGGAGTACAAGAGGTGGAATACTTGGGTCATATTGTATCTCATGAAGGTGTTATGGGAGACCATCAACAACAAAAAGTTCTCCAACTCTTAAAGGATAACCTCACTTTGGCATAGAATCGAATGAAACAAAAGGCAGATCAACATCACAACGAAAGAAGTTTTGATATAGACAAATTGGTATTTTTACGAATACAACCATACAAACAAATGTCCCTTAAGCAAGCTAAGAAGGATAATAAATTATGAACAAAGTACTATGGTCCTTACAAGGAGCTGCAAAATATTAGTACTATGTCATACAAATTGGAGCTTCTTGCATCTTTTCGAGTGCCCCTAGTTTTCCCTGTTTCATGCTTAAATAAGTTTATAAGTGACAAGATCCAAGTTCAAACAATATTGTCGGAACTTGAAGAGGAAGGAAAAATCATATTGGAACCTAAAGAAATAACAGAAACAAGAAACCTATAACTACGAAATCGATCAATTTTAGAGTATCTCATAAAGTGGATGAACTTACCCACTGAAGATTTCACATGGGAGGACAAGAATTTTATACAAAAGCATCCAAAACTACTCAAGCATTGAGGAAAAAACATTTTAAAGTAAAGAGGATTGTTAGGTCCCTATACTAATAGTCTAACCCCTTATTGTTATTAGTGAAATCCCTTTATTATATTGTTGTGCCCATGTAGTCACCATATTGTTATTATTGTGCCCCATAGAAGCCCAGTATTGTTATTGTTGTACCCTTACATTATTATTGTTATGTCGGCTCTGATTACTTGATGACCCCTTAGACTCCTATATATAGAAAGGAGGTCTTTTCATTTGTATCATCCAATAATTGTTCATTTGTGTAATGTAAAGGAGGTTTCCCCCTCGAAGAGTCTTATTTTGAAGGCGTTGATCTCTCTTTTCTATCTTTTTGTGAGTTGGTTTCATAAAATATAAATTTCAGCTTCAAGGGGGATCCTTTGTGACTAATGGTTTTTTACTCAGACTTATGGTAGACCTGGTCATAGTGAGGGACCTATAGAATTCATTCTTGTGTTAAAAGGAAATGGTTAGAGGTTGAATGATAAAGATGGAGAAATCCAATGGGTAAATTTTTGAGTTGTGGAGGCTCAAAATGGAAGATATGGTGGTTGCTAAATTTTAGTGGAATATGTGGATTTGTGTATAGCATATATGAGGATGTTGAAAAGAGACTCGACCAAGTTGGTTTGGAAGGAAAAAATCACAATATGATTGTATTCTAGAATCAGTATCATAAAATGACTTAGGGGAAGGTACAACAAAGGAATTGTGGGAAAAGTTGGGGAATTAAAATTAGTCTAAGTCCTTGGTGAGAATGTTCTTCCTATGGAAAAAGTTGTATAACCTAAGGATGAAGGATGGGGAGTTTTCCACATATCATTTGAACACCTTCAATATTGTGCTAAGTGAGGTATTATAGGTTGATGTTAAGATTCCACTAATGGTATATTATCATTTTTTCCATCGGTAGTAATCCACGTACTTTAAGTTTCAATGAAAGCATACTTTTTATTAGAGAAGATGAGATGGAAAGACATGGAAAGTTGAAATTAAGATGTCTTTTTTGTAAGAGGATGTTCCTAGAATGGAAATTAAAATATTTCCTTGAGTGGGAGATCTAAATATAGAGGAAGATATAAATATCTAGGAAAGTTTGTAAAGTTATGTTGGAGATGTGGAAAATAAGGGCATTAAAAGAAATAATATTCATACAAAATTGTGGAGAAAGGGAAGGGATGTGATGATTCTCCTTCTAAAAATGAAAAAACCCATCAAATGAACTAGAGTGTGTGACTTGCTTCTTCAATTCCACACGTAGATCATGAGGCATGACTAGTCAATTTAGGTGCATCCCTTCATACGACTCCTCAAAAGGAGTGTTTTTTTTTTTATGAAATGTTTGATGGTGGTCAAGTTATCTTAGGAGATGACCTAAAAAATAGAATAATAGGACAAATAAAACATAATTTTAAGCTCATGGATGGAAGGATTAGAACACTCACTAGTGTTCTATACATCCCAAGAGTGGTGAAAAACTTGTTTTTTGTAAGAAAGTGAGTGGTGCAAGGTGTAAAAAAATTGGTTGAAAATGATACCTACAAGATTGTTTGAAAATAAGTTGTATTAATAACTAGAATTCTAAACTCGATTCCTCCCAAAATTTCTTCACAACAAATATGATAATATTATATTAGGAATCTGAAAATTTCTACACTATTACTCTTTATTTAGACTTCAAGATATGTAGATTTAACTCTAATTAGTGCATGCATACAAATGGAAATAATGCAAACAAATAGAGAATGACAAAACAAGCTCACACACACACGCATAATACACAATATATGCTTTGGGAGACTCTTTCAGGAGAAAACCAAGATGGAAGGTGAGGTCACTTCACTCTCTTTCTATGTCTGTAAATATGGGTATAGGTATAAAGAAGTAAGGCATGTGGCCTGTGGGATGTTATAGTACATTGTTCCTCTTTATTTTCTTTACTTCCTATCTCTCTTGGTTATCTTTTCTTAGCCATGGAAGAAAATTCTCTCAAAATAATGGAATTCTTCCTCTTAGTGGCTCAATTATAACTCAAATTGATAGCCTACTAGTGGTTACGTTTGACTATGTCAACTCTTAACTAGAGTTACAACATAGACCCTTACAGATTCTTTCTTTTACATGAAATAAATATGGCTATCCCCCTTTCCATGAAGAATGGAGGTTAATGTGGCATCCTGTCAAACCATGGTGGCGAAAATAGGAAGGTTAACTTCCGAGTGGCATAACTTTCACATACGACCTCCAATTGGTGTCATTATTGCATCATTGGAAATGTATTTGTGTGTAGAATAACACGAAATGGTGCAATGCTAAAGAGACAATTTTTTTCCACCAAAAACTTCATTTTGTGCCTCAAAATGATCGCGGAAGTTTTCAAACACTGTTTTTCCAAATTGGGTACCATCAATAAAAACTGTCTTATTTGTTGATTCCTCCATTTTTCCCAATCCAAAGTTATTGAGATGGACAAAAAAAAATTATTTGTCCAATATGGATCAATATAATTTGTTGTGAATCAATGTCAGTGATGAGTGCAACACCACTGTTATTGCAACAAGTGGAGTAGAAGAAGGAAAAAAATGTATATCTTGTAGAGAAGAGAATATGTTACAACACGAAACACTATGACATATTGGAGATAAGGACAAGTAATACATAGCATTGATATGGTAGAAAGTATGTCTAGTCTCTCTATATATTTTTATTTTTATGAACGTTGGTTATATGGGAGGTAGGATTTGGTGAGATTCTATTATGCTTTTATGAGGTCAAAGGCTGTATTGCAGTTTATGCATAATGATGTTTAAGCACCTGTGTTGGTTCCATCACTAAGTAAATCTATGCACTATGTTTCATTTATACATGTCCTCTTGAGGAATACATCAATTTATTTGCTTGGTAATAAATATGAAGTATTTTGAAAGTTCAAAGAGTTTAACGCTCTTGATGAAAATTAGACAAAAGAAAATTGTGGCATTGATGATAAATAATAAAGGAGGAATTTACAAGAATGGATTTGGATAATTATTTAAGAATTCAAATATATAGAGGTAGAAGACTACTCCATACACAAAACATAATTCATTTGAAAAAAGGATGAACAAGACATTGACAAATAATGAAAGGAGCATTCCTAATGGTGCTAGGTTACAATAGAAATTCTAGGTGCAGGTATTACACTCTATGTGTTACCTAGTAAATAGTTCACCCTCATTAGTGTTGGATATCATCATTCCACATGAGGTATGGAATAGTAAAAATCTATCTCTTAAATGTATCAGGGTATTTTTTGTGATGCATATGTACACATTCCAATGGAGAATAGGACAATTCTAGATAGGAAAGTTGACAAGTGTATCTTTATTGGATATAAAGTGTGTTTGAAATGTTATAATATTTGAAATACATCAACTATGAAGGTTGTGTACAGTAGAGATATGGTATTTATAGGAATCAAATATGTTGTGAAATTGGAAGTCCTACTAAGGGAAAAAGAACCACAAAATTTATAGTTTGAATTGAAGGGTCATTAATCAAACACTATAGAAGAGAAAGAATCAAAAGGAGAAGAATGACATACTTTGTTATGGAGGATATTATTTTAGGAAAGAAAGAAGTCAAAAATTTATACTCCACCTAATTTCCTTTCAATTTTTTTTATTATTATTACTAATGGTGATCCTATAAATATTAGGGATGTATTGAATTCAAAGGGTAGAAACTCTAGAAAAAGGTCATGGTTGAAGAAATGATAGCCTTGGACAAGAATGAGGTTTGGATTCCAGTGGAGTTGTCGAATGGAAGAAATCGCATTAGAAATATATGGGTGTTTAGGAAGAACTTGAATGTACAAAGTTAAGTGAATAAATACAAATATTTATTAGTAGCAAAGGGTTATTCCAAGGTTAAGGAAATTGACTTTGGCGATATTTTTTTTGATGTTGTGAATTTAGCTTCTATTATGTTTCTTTAATTTATTCTTTTTGAAGTAGAACAGATGGACACGAAGAAAGCATTCCTACATTGGGATTTATAGGAGTAAATCTACATGAAATAGACATAATTCTTTGTTGTGAAAGGAAAGAAATAATTGGTATGCAGACTAAAAAATTATGTATATGGGTTAAAGAAATCACCAAGGATTCGATATAAAAAAATGATTCTTATTTCTTTGGACATGGCTTTAGTGGGAGAAAATCAAATAGTTGGTGATTCTCTTATTTATTTGGTCGTGGATGTGTATAAATATCATGATGAATGAGAATTATAGAGAAATCAACAAGTGAAAAATCAGTTGTCCTCTAAATTTTACATGAAGGACCTTGATGTTACAAAAATCATCTTGGGCATGACAATTAGAAGAAATTTCAAAAATAGAAAGCTCTAGTTAAGCAAGTAGAATAATGTTGATATATTATTGTATAGATTTGATATGTACAAATATAAATCGATAAAGGTGTTTATCCCTCTAGGCGTAAAGTTCACTCTAGTTTACTGTCGCAAGGCTCAAGAAGATGAAGAGGACATGTCTCATGTTCAACATGCCAGCATGATTTAAATCTTGATGTATACAACTTGAGTGTGCCTAATGGTTAAGATCATGTGTTTCCTCGTAAGAGGTCATGGGTTCAAAACCATAAGGGGGTAGAGTATGTATGTCTTCGTAGACTTAGTAGTCAAATCACTGCAGGAAGGTGGGTCCCTTGTCCCATAAACAAGGGCGTCTCATACACCAATTTGGTGTTTGGCTTGGCTGTGACCTTAAAATTGCATAATAATAATAATAATAATAATAACTAGACTGGACATTGCAAATGTAGTGGGAGGGTTGAGTAGGTATATGTCAAAACAAGGGATGGAAAATTGGAAAATAGTAAGTAATGTTTTTAGATACTTTCATGGCATTACTAGCTATGGATTTTGCTACCAAGGGAGACTAGGACAAGAGATATTTTATAGTGTAATGCTTAACTATAAAAATTGAATAAATGGTAGACACTCCTTCAAGCAGGAAGCAGTATGGCCACAAAGATTGTATTGAAGTATTGGGTTGCTACAGAAATTTTTAAGCATAGAATGTGACAGGAAAAGTGAAAAATTCTTAGTAAAGAACTAGAATATCATTTGAAAAGATGGG
>APFE031270304.1:8227-24290 GCA_000404065.3 Pinus taeda | reverse complement strand
AAAAAAATGATAGGGTATTAATTGCTCCACAGAGCCCGGGTTGGAGTAATGAAACATTCAAGTGATAAGGAAGGTCCCCCTAGACTCATTTCTTAGAAAAGTTTACCATAAAATTGATGGAATGAAAGAGTAAAGAAAGATATTTAACCTTGAGGTGAAAATGCAATGAATAATAATAACCTACATCTTTTAAGATATGTTGTCGAAGTTTGGGTTAGGAAGGGGATTTCTCCAACTTTGGTCAAATTCTTCACAAATGCATGTAAAAATGATCTCTTTTTACCTTGGTTGTTTTTTTCCACCATGTCTATGAAGGTATTAAATATTTTTATTCATTAAGGTCTAATGTCCATTATTACTCAATTGTACAATTTTTGACATTTTATTTCCCTATCTTTATGGATTTTTATGTTCACTAATGCCTTATGGAAAACTAGTTTATTTTTAAAACGTGAATCTCTTATGGAACCTTTGATGTGAAGTGACATCCATTGTATCTTAGGTGTGTATTTCTTGATCTTAGAATATAGGGATAGGTCTCTTCCTATAGACTCTTCTACATCATTGACCAATTGTGCTATTATCATTGCGCCTTAGGTATAATCCTACTAGGTTATGACATTAGCCTTTCTTTACTTGCACATCATAACTTAAGTGGTAGAGCCTACTATTTGTGGATGCCTTAGAATAACACCTGCTTTCCATTTTGGTTTCCATCCTATCACTTTTCATAGGCATGAAAATTCTCCTATAGATTGGCCATGACATATAATTGAGCTTCATTTATCTCTATTCTTCTAGCTTCTGACCATATCTCGAGGAGGATCCCAAAAAATTTCTCATTACTTTATGAATACTAATGCTTATTGTTGCTAATGTCTTAGTGCCGATTGCTACACTGTTTTTTTGCCTCGTTTTTCTTACCATTTCTAAAGTCACAATTTACCTCTTTCCATTTGCATATTGTCCTACTTTCATTTGGTTGATTTACCCTTCTTAGATAGATTGTGACAATGAATGGATTTACCTTGCCAACCTATTTACTTTATCCTATTTAGGTTTGTTCCACCAACTTGGAACTAGATGCTACCCATTTATATCGCTTGTTTCTCTGAGACGAGCTTCCTTTTCTATCTTCTCATTCTCATGAAAAATCAAAGACGATGGCCTTACTCTTCTCCATTTCTCTTGCTAATTAAAATAATGAGAAGGATAATGAGCACACTTTTACCTCTTTTTCAAGCTCGTTAAAACCCCATGAAAAAAGACACCCTATTGAGTACATTTTAACTCTTATTTAGGTTCATTAAAACTAAATGAAATTGAACTTATTTTTCTTTCCTTTCATGATCACTAATCTACGAAGAAGATACTAAAAAAAGAGGGGGGAACGTATTGGACTCCGTATGGAGAAGTGATAGTATCACTCTTGAACATGGCACCTATTGGAATCATTGTCTTACAACTGGGTTATAGCTTGCATGGGAGCCATATCATACATGTGTAACAACCCCTTGTTGATTTTCCATGTAAATAAAATATGACCAAGGTCATAGGGCATGTATTCCAAGCTGAATTGTGGGTAAAACATTATAGTGGGCATAATTTGTGGTTTAGTAATGGCTACAGAAATTGACAAAGGCATTGAGGCAAAGAGGCAATAAATGGCATTTAATTATGATAAATAAAGGAAAATTGGAGAAAAGGAATATGAAGAGACACAAATATGCATGCAAGGGAAATTAGAGAGAAAATAACGAAAAATGAAGAAAAAAGAAAAAGGAAAGGAAGAGTCTAGACATCAATGATAAAAATGCACCAGAGAAACAATTCACAACTTTTGGCCGTTACAACTTTTGTCAGTTCAACTTTTGGCGCTCTCACACTCTTGCACACGTAGAGAATTTTTTTAGTATCCTAGCATTCACTTGGACTTGGAGAAAGAAAGTAAATGAAAAGCAAGGAATTGGTGGGAAGAGGAAAGGAAGATTGGATCAACAACTCAACAGGGATACATTACAGGTAACAAGTCGCATATGTGATTTCCTTGTTGATATTTGGATGCATGGTACATGCATGCATTTCTCTAATTGTTTGTTGTCATTAACATGGAGATTTCTTGGATTGACAATGGTTTTAGACTTGCCTTGCCATTTCTTGGATAACCATGATGCAATGGGTTCCCCATTTGGATTTTTGATTGGTTCTCAGGTTCCCTAAAGGATGTAGGTTGGGATAGAATCCCTAGAGCCCTGGAACAACTTGGGTTCCCTCGAGGCTGTGGGTTGAGATGGGAAATCTCTGGAGCCATGTAACAACTTGGGTTCCTTGGAGGTTGTGGGTTGAGATAAAATCCTTGGAGCCCTGGAAAACTTGGGAAGAGACCAATCTGGTTGGTATGAGTGATTTCTGGATCGGATAGGTGAAATCACTGCGGTTGAGGGTTGAGGTGGTTTTCCCTCTGGAAGCCCTGGTTCATTTTATTTTGGTTTAACCCATATGATCCCATATTCATGCTTGGAATATGGCATGGGGGTGATTGGATGAAAGAGAGAATTGGTTCAGCCCAATATATGGCCGGGTGGTACGTGGAAATCCTTAACTTTCTTGGAATTATATATGTTAATATTAGTTATTTTCTTATTGTGATTAATGAGTACATGTACTAGTTATTATGTTGATCTTATGACTGATTTGTCATGGATTATATTCTGGTTATAAGTTGGTTATATGCATCGTTCTATGATGTGCTCTAGCTATGGATCTTGCTCATGATTTGATAAGTTATTATCTGATTAATAAATGCATGGGTTAACAAGTGTTGTTGCAACTACCTTGAGAGGGCATTGGACCTTCTTGATAATTCTCTGATGAAGTTCAAAAGTTTATGATCAGATATGCGTTCATGACCTATAGCTTCTATGTTTACTATTTTTTTGACGAAATGTGTATCTTGTATTAGGCATGTCTTGGTCAAGATCTTGCTTGAGTATTGGTTGTTTAGACGTATTATCATCTTAGACCTGATTCTGGATAGTTTTAGGCATTTCTGGGCAGTGGCCTATAGGCCATCCCTGAAAAAGTGGCACAAATCTTGTGACTGCGTGCACAAAAATAGAAGATTTAGGTCATAATCGCATGGAGTTAGGCTTATGCATGCGTTTGGAGCCTTTCAGCCACATGCACAACTTGGCAAGGGTGTAGTTGGGGTGTCAAGCTTGTAGAAATGAGTTCCAACTCAGGGATTGATCACTAGGGGTGGTTGTCAATTTGTTGACTGATATAGTGTCCTTGAGGGGTGGTAGTATGTGTTTTGGTTTGCAGGCCCCACTTCAATAACTTGAACTTGGAGGTAAAATCATGTCATAGTAGCACTCAACTCATGTTTATCCTAGAGAACTTGTAAAAGCATGTAAATGTGGGAGGAGGTGGTTATAGGGTGGTATCAGAGCGGGTTCCATTCTCTTTGGGTGATATCTAATACCACTGAGTGGTATTAGATATCACAGGGTGGTATCATAGAGGGTTTCAGTGTCTTTGGGTGATATCTAATACCATAAGGTGGTATTAGATCAGGTTTTGTTCTCTTTGGGTGATATCTAATACCACAGGATGGTATCAGAGTGGGTTTCGTTCTCTTTAGGTGATATATGATAGCATAGGGTGGTACCAGAATGGGTTTTATTTTCTTTGGGTGATATCTGATACCATAGAGTGGTATCAAGGCAGGTTTCGTTCTCTTTGGGTGATATCTGATACCACTGAGTGGTATCATAATGAGGTTGCAACACTTGACCTCGGGTGAATGTGATTGTTATGCATGCATGTCAGTTTTGTATGTGTTTACTATGCATGCATTGTTGTGGTTATGGTTATCATGTAGGCAGTTAGTATTGTGATTTTGTGTTAACATGCATGATGTTGATATATTGATGTCATGATATATATATCATTCTAATATGAATTGATTTGTGCATATATGACAGCCACCTGTGAGATAACAATGAGGTATGATTTGATTATGTCTTCTATTGGTTTATCTAATAGGGTATGTTTGTAGGAAATAGAAGATCAGAGATGAAGAGAAAAATTGTGGACTGCAATTCACATGACTCCCCTTACAGGTTTGATCTGAATTTTATGGAATGGGAAAGGTCAGCTGGGCAGTAAGGAGAAGAGTATTATCCTGATATAACAAATGCTTAAGAAGTTTGAAGGCAAGAATTAGAAGTTACTAGACAAATAATAACAGGTTAATTGAGGCATAAGAAAGACTTGCAAGAGCTCAAGAAAAGTAGGTGAAAGTTAGTGCAGTGATTACTCAAAGCCTTTTGGATTTGTAGAAACAGGAACAACTGAGTATCAATCATAGACAAGAGGAAAAGACTAACAACGCATATAGTAGCAGGTCTCAAACATGATACACGTTAGAATGAAATGATATAGTTAGAGGTGGCTTTGGATACACCTGCCAGGAGGGGTAGTTCATATGGATTTCATTCTAGTTCCAGTTTTGAGAGACATCATCACCATCACCACTATCATCCTTATAGGAGGAGTGAGAAGGGATATTTTCCAAAAGAGTTCAAGAAAGCCAAGCCTCCTACATTTGATGGAGAGATGAAGAAGACAAAAGATGTAGAAGCATGGCTGCTTGGGATGAAGAAGTTATTCAGATTGCATGAGTATTCAGAAAACATGAAAGTCAAGATAGTTACCTTCAGTCTCAAAGAAAAAACAAACATTTGGTGGAAAGATGTGAAGCATGTCAGAGGCATTAGAGAAGAGGAGTTGATTTGGGATGAGTTTGAGAGACTCTTCAAGAAGAAGTACTTGTATGAAAGGTACTATGATGAAAGGGCCAAGAAATTCTATAAGTTGAAGATGGGTTATATAATATATGATCAATATACTAGCATATTTTTGAAGTTGTTGAGCTATGTGCATGTTGTAGCCAAACAACAATCCCCTCCCCAATGTTTACCTTATTATCTTCATAATAATAATAGGGGCCCTCCATGTAAATGTTTGGTAATATCACCTCTTAAATGCTTTCGTTTGGTTTATTTTGCGGGATTTTCACTTTTCTCAATTTTTTGTTTTGATTGCTCAATTGAGTGGGATTTCTCACCAACTTTCCAATGGTTCTAATTTTGTTGAGTTTGGATTTACAGTGTGCAAATAACTCTTATTCAAAATTCCGTTAATTTTCACTAATTGGGCTTAAAATGTACAAAATTGTATTTTACTTTGATTTTAGTGGTGATGATGATGATGATTAACGTCCACTAAGACCAATGTGGTCTATTGAACCTCAAGAAAAGAGAGTCTAATTGTCATTCTTCAAAATCTTGTTTCTATGATCAAAGAGCAGGGAAAGAAGTGTTCCAAGATCGCTATAGTTGGGTTAGCTTAGTAATTCAAGAAGATTAGAGGTGTGGCTAATGATAGGAATTGAGGGCGGGTGTGGGCAAGAGTTGGGCAGCCTAAAAGGAAGTGATTTTCATCTTCCACCTTCTTAGTATCACGAATCTAACAAATTCTATCGTCCTAGGGAGTCTTGGGAGTAGACCATCGCCTGGTCTCACTCAAAATCTCATGAGAGTTAGTTCTAATCCTAGCGATGTTCATTTTCTTCTTAGTGCTAGTCAACATAGAGAGATAATTCTAGTTATCGAGGATGGTGTTGATCACCTCCTTATAGTACCTTAACTTCCTTCTACCCTCCAACTCCTTAGCATCATACATCTTGTCATTAAAAATGGAAGTAATAGTATCTTTGATAGTGTCCTTGCTTCCCATGATGATCTCCTCCTTAATCCCCCAAAAGTTGAGCCAAGACTAAGCATCTTGATGCCACCCGCGTTTGAGGCGCAGGGGGGAGTTTTGACTAAAGTTAGAAGCAATTTTTGGGAGCCTCTTGGATTCCATATTGTGAAGCTTCTTCTTATACATCAGATATCTAAACATAACCACACTTTCAATGGGAGATAGACCAACTTCAATCAAAATAATAAATTAAGAAGTATTTCCTTTGAAATTATTTAATTATGTTAATATAATATTTATATTAATTAAATTTATTAACTTGTAAATATTATTACTTTGTTTAATTAGCCTAAATAAAATTAATTTGGTTTATAAATTAGTTGAATTAAACTGATAAAGAACTATTTTTAATTATTTTATTAATTAATAATTATTTTATTTTATTTATTTATAAAATCACCACAATCAAAAGTATATATATATATATATAAATATATATATATATATAATATATATATTATATATATATATATATATATATTAACAAAAAAATATATAAACAAAATTAAATATAATAATACTAGCAATTGTCCCAAAAGGTACAAAGAGAGGCCGATAGGATTATTAAATTAGAATTATTGAATTTCTCTAGAAGAGATGTTGGTTCAAGTCTAACAGATGAGCAATTTGAGCTGGCTAAACATCTTCTAATTGTTTTTTATTATGGTAAAATTATATTGATAATTCATTGGTTTTGCTTTCAATAGCTTCACAGGAATTTGAAGAGCAGGTATAGAATTGCTTTGTGGGATTTGATCTTAAAATCAATGCTTGCTGCTCTTTATAAAAAGCAGAGGGAATTCCTCTTTTGAAATTCTCTCATTATGCCTTTATGCTTACAACTTTTGGATCAGAACTGGCTGTGTAGATCACAATAATGAAAGGCCACTTTGATGAAGATGTCAATTTCATCAGATCAGAGAATCGGAACTAAAGAAGACATGCTTGCCAGATAGCTGGTTTCTGAAGTTTATAAACAATATTTGGAAGGGCTAGACAATAACATTACAGGAACCAACCACAAGAGGCAAGCCAGGTTAGTGAAAATGGGCATTGTTAAAGCTGCTTCCAGGGTTTAAATCCCACAAAAAGTGGCTTGTATACTCCCACAAGGAGACCAGCTTAACTGTCATGCCTGTTCATATGAAGTTGGTCGGACACACAACAAAGTAAGTAGTGTCACTTTTTTATAGAGGTTGATGCTTACTACTATAGTGCAAGAAGGAAGCATAGTCCAAAAAAACATGAACAAGATCCTCCAACCTATCAGATATAACTAAAGTCTAATTTAAAATGTAGGGGGAACTTCTATCCTATAAGATTAATTTGGAAAGTATTAACAAATCAACTATGAAGGTACTTTGTCCAATTAGATTTTCCTTTAACATATAATGTTAACAACTAGGTGCGGAAAACTGGGCCATAATGTAGTAGCTAGGAGAGAAAATTGGCAAGTAATTGTCATGATTACATTAACTGCTTGAAGGCAAGCTTCCTCTTCATCTCAAATTCCTTATGGTGTCAGAGCCACTTGAACAACCTTCTTGTGTTTCAAGGGAGCACTTTCCTCATGCTGCCCCCAATCTCTAGAATAGATTCAGAAGGTCAACCACAGTCTACAAGCAGTCAAACACATCTTTTGATAATTCGATATCTGAATTGCAACAGCTTAAAGGTCACCTCCATCAACGAAAGGATGGGGCAAGTCGCAGGAAAAATGTGACACAGCTGCAGTAGGTGGACAGAATCTGGGCCATAATTGAAATCTTTAAAGACTCCAAAGGGAGCCCAAGGGGTTCCAACGTATGGAAAAAATGCATACTACAGTATTGGTCAGACAACTGAAAAGGACTGGATGAAGACAACGAGGAGTATGAAAACTCTTCTTCCAATTTTTAAAAGGTTTCAGTTCATCTCTAAACTTAAATGCTTTACCCATCGTTTAGTACATTCTTGAACCTTTGTATATACTATAATGAAACTACTTTCCTCTATATCGGGCTGAATATATCAAGCTATCAACATGTCTTTGGACAAATGTATTACAAATCAAGAATATCCTGCACTTAAATGTATGAGGGGCATTTTTGTATTTTCATGTATTGTTAATGTAAATATCCTTGTTAATGTTAAAAAGATAAAAGACTTAAATTTGCAAATTAGAAGCAGAGCAATAATCTCTGTGCAGAGGTTAGAAGATGTGATGGTTCCCAGATTTTGCTGATTGCTTTTTCTGTTACAGATATCCTGCACAACCAGTAAAAAGTAGCAGGAGATATTTAGTTAATTTTGCAAAAGGCATTCATTTTAAATTGCATTAAACAGACATTTAATCCAACATTCATCAAACTACAATTCCATAAATTGTGTACCTTGAAGAGCATGTATAGATTGCCTGTTTCTATCTAAGCTTCCAGAATAGAAAACCAAAGCTTCTGTGCCTGTACAACCTTTTTTGCCTTACCCTGAATTTGAAAAAAAATTGTTATGATCAATTGTTCAACTGTCCAAAAAATACAATAAATATACAAAAACAAATATACAAAAAAAATGCACACCTCTTGCTCATATTTCATGTACAATTCTTCAAATTCTTCACCCCAGGAATCAGCGAGCCCGGGAGCTTCATTGGGACAAAATAATGTCCATGTAGAATTCTCCTGGACCATTTTCATAAAGAGGTTTCGCACCCAAAGTTCAAAAAATAGATCACGTGCTCTATTCTCTTCCTATAAGATGCACAGTTGTAAATCAATTTTTGTCAACTATTCTGCTCGCATGCCTTTGACCAGAGTTGTCCTGTGACGGGATTTGAACAACTGGTAGAAGAGTTTTTGGATTTCTGTGATGGATTGCCCTTATCTCTATCTCTTAAGGTCATTGGAGCGGCTATTCGTGGAAAAGATTCTGACTTTTGGAAAAGCCAGTTAAACAAAATCAAAAAGATTCTGACTTTTGGAAAAGCCAGTTAAACAAAATCAGAAGAATACTTCCTGAGGATATTTATAACAAGCTTAAAATTAGCTATGATGGTCTCGATAAAGAGGAGCAGGGGATCTTTTTAGACGTCGCCTGTTTTTTTAAAGGAGAAAACAGAGATAAATAAATTTTAAATCAAACTCTTAAAAAATAAAAAAAAATAAAAAAAATAAAAAAAAACAAAAAATTTAAACCATATATCTTTTAAAAAACTACAAATTCACAATTTATCAAAATTTTCTAAGCAACCAATAAACTGATTATGAAAAGCGTCATTATAAAAATTCCTAACTAAATTATCGAATATAAGAGTAATGAATTTCATTGTGAAAATATTACAATCAAAATGTTGGTTTATTGATGTAATTAATTCTATTTAAATTATTTTTTTTTAATAAATAACATATTATTATAAAAAAATCGGGAGACCATTTTAACAAGTTCATGAAATTTGGTTGTCTATTTGTAATTGGTTAGATTATTAATTCTTCTAATATTAAGAAAAATAAATATAATAATTTTATAACTCTAAAAAAAGTTGGGAGACCATTTTAACAAGTTCATAGAAATTTGTTTCTCTATTTGTAATTGGTTATTAAAATTGGTTCATTATCAATTTTTCTAAATATTAGAAAAATATATATAATAACTTTAAATCGGGAGACTATTTTGACAAGTTCATGAAATTTGTTTGTCAATTTGTAATTGGTTATGTACTGAAACACCAAGTCTTCCAGCTGATTTGCTTATTATAGCACATTCCTTTAGAGTATCATATATCCCCTCAATGCTATCATCTTTCATACAAACAAGGAAGATGTTGCATTTGTGGAGGATACTGCACAGGCTGTGGCTGAACAGATGGAGCAGTTCCAATGTTTGGTGGTGGTATAGCTTGAGCCATTGGCCGAAACTGTTGGCTACTTGGGGGCATAAATTGTTGGCCTGTTTGTGGTGGTGCTCCAGATCTAAACTGCATTCACTCATCAATTTATTTGTCAAATGCCTCGTTAAATAGAGGCTACATGCAAATGTCCAAATCAACACTAATCAGTATGGCACATATATAAAAGAAAACATCAATAAACCACATATCATACTTGCATTGGCAGCGGAGGTCCAAAGTTTTGAGGTCCTGAAGACACCATGCCAGGTGGACGAGGTGGCTGTATTTGCCAGGTGGACGAGGTGGCTGCAAATACATTTAGAAAAGTCATAAACAAGAATTCAGATGTCATGATATCAGTAGAAACAAAAGCATCTTTAATGTGATTCAAAACATCAAACCCATCCTTACCAGCTGTCCAGAGGATGCAGGATTTCCTGTCATGTGAGTTTGAGGAGGCCCGGAAGGGTGCCCCGAAACAGCTGGAGTGGCTACTGTGTTGGGTCCTGAGACAACCATCATTGTGGAAAATCTTAGAAAATGTGAAGGTGGTATACAAAGAATAAAATATGAAACATGACATCAAGGAGAGTTCTCGAGGGACTCTCATGAGTAAGCATATGAAGACTCTCAGCAAGGCCAGAGAATAACAGTTCAACTTGAACTCAAGAAAACCCGGGGAAATATCTTGCTTAATGTATTAGGGTTTAGCAAAGCTGCAGTATACATAAATTGTATTGTGAAGTGTGTGGCTGTGCGTAAACTGTGAATATGCCACTGCTTTCTCTCTGTTTTTCTTAAAAATCTGCTAGCTTTGCTCCTCTTTCATAGGTTTACAAGTCACTGGAAAAAACACGAAAGACAGCATACAGAAAAATCCTGACAAGAATATGAGTAGAATGGGTATTTTCTGTTTGATTTTTATAATGGCATGAAACAAGTACGTAGTTCAGACTCATTAGTCAATCTCACCAAACAATTTAAAAAAAAAAAACTTAGCATACCCCTTTGAATTACCAATGCTCATACCTTCTTCCATCAGTGCAAGTATGTTCTTGCCAATCTGAAGAACTTTGTGAGTTGGAATTACTAGGATGTACAACAGCTCCCTTTAAAATACAGAAGAAATGTCAAGTCAGTTAAAAAATCTTCCACTCATATGACTACAAATACAGTAATTATAGCAGCTCCATGTTACCGAATTTAGAAAACCTAGTTGTTTTGGAAGATATTTACAATAAAACCATTGAAAGAAATTGAATATGCTTCAAAATATTACAGGCACTGAAGCAAAACGAACAGCGGATTGTTGAGCAGTCTGCATCCCTTGAGATGCAGGGACGCTATTTTCATTTGCAGATCCCCACTGCTGAGTTCAAGTCCCCTGACCAAACTGTTCTTTGGACGATCTGCAGACGCTGAATCGTTGATCTCTTTTTTGCAGGCTTTGCTAACGTCTATGCCTTTTAAAATGTCGGCAACATCGATTTCACCGCCATTGCACCGGCCACTCGACAAAATTGTATCATCCCGGACACTATCCACTTTTTTCAGAACAACGTCGACTTACAATTCAGTGGCTTTGGTCTCGCTCTTGATGCTCTTTGTCACAATTTCCGCAGATGTCAACTGCGAATTGCTCTGATCCAAATCCCCAACTCTGCCCCCATTCATCGACACTTCATCTACGCTCCTTTCGTACATGGAAACACTGTCATGGACAGTTTTCTTCTGCTTGCCCTTGACCAGAGGCAGCAGAGGCCAAACCCTGACCCATTGTCCTGCCCCAACAACATATGTTGAAGCCAAAGCCGAATTGAATAAACGGGGCCATTGCAATCAACGACACAGCACTTAATCAAACTAATACATACCAGATTCCTAGGTTCAAGACCCTCGCCCTTCAATTTCGAAGTCCCTTGCTCGTCCTTAAGCTTGGCAGCCATGACCCATATTTTTCCTTCAGAAGGCGAGTACAGAGACAACACATTCACCGACGCTGCGATCTTCACCGAAAATCCGTGTACCAATTCCAGAATCCCAAGTTTTTCCAAACCCTCAGAGCCTTTCGAAGCCCTCACCTCGATACTCGCACGGCTAAAACCCGAGCTCGAACACGGATTTGAAGCTGAGCTCTGTCGCACCAGCCAGGTCTTCAGGACCGTGCGGGATCCAGCGCGGTCGGGCATTGCGGATATAAAAACGATGGCTCTCGCGGCTTTTTTTGGCCTGTTGGCCGGCCGGGGCTTTATTAGACACAGAAAACACGCGTCTGAAGTGGGAGCCGGGATTTGGGTTGCTGTATAAGACGGGGACTTCAAAGAATACAGAAGGCATGATGAATCTGAAAGCATTAAGGCTAGGTATTCTGAGTTCGGATCTAACCACACCTTGACCACCTGTGATGGGTGGGTTGCCTCAGCTAGGGTCAGCTTGCTCGCCTGCATAACATCCCTGCAATCTATTCGCCTGCTCTTGCAATTGCGAGGACCATCGGTTCGAGGGCTTCTGAGAGATCTTCTTCTTCGTCTTATGCCCGATTTCGATTTCTGAAATATGTTGTCGCGCGAATTTTTGGGTATTTGGCGTTTGATCTCGAGCGCTTATCACGACTCACGGTTGAACAAATACGAAAAAAATTGACCACTCCGCCACATGTCAGAATGAGAATCAAGCTTGAACAAATACTAAACAAATTGCCTACGCCAGGTGTCAGTATGAAAATGAAAAGGACGACGAAGGTCCTTTCAAAGGAAAAGCCTATCGGCCTAAAAATCCGAGAGAAGCTACGAAATAAAAATTTAATTTCAAAAGAGTTATAGACACCCGCACCCTCATTAACTCAACTAAGTGACTATGGTTTTTTAGGAGAGAGAATCGATTCGACGTGGACCTCTCCCTCTCCTTCAAATAGACCCAAGTTTATTTCAAAATTCCTTTCGAGCTCCTTTTTATACCCGGGCTCCCTTCCCTCACTCATCTCCCAACCTCTCCATGGCAATTCCTCCTTATTCCTCGGGCCCCACCTCTCCTCTCCACTCCCTCTTTACATTATAACTCCCCTTCACTAATATACTAACTGACTCTTTATGAGACCCAAAAAACCATTTTTTTGTTTTATTTTAATGTTGCAATTTAAAATTGTTTTTAATTATTATCTTTAAATAATTATTTATCTATTTTTAAATTAATTAATTTATATCTTTATTAATTTAATTACTTAGTTTTATAAATATTAATCATTTAATTTAATTTACATTAATTTGTTTCATGTACTTATATATATATATATAATTTTTTGGTATGCATTTTTAGTATATTCGCAGTTTTAACATTTTGATTTTAGATGTTAATATTTTAAATTTTATTTGACTAAATGAGGTCCAAGATGGCTCGTTGGAAAGCTAAAACAATGGACAATATTTTGGGAGTGGTTGTATGACCAGATTTGAATGTTAACTATTTCTAAAAATTAGCAGAAAATAGAGCTCTGAATTTGAAACAAAAAACCAATTTTCCGAGTTTAGTTTTGGAATTTGATTTGCTAAGAGTTTTGTTGTTGCAAATTCATTTGAAGAAAGCATTTTTGGGTCGTAGAAGTCTTTACAGGGATCAATGGATGGTTAGATTTCTTTAATTTTTATTTATTTAATTGCATTTCAGTTTGGAGTTTGTTTTCCCAATTTTTGACACATTGATTTTTATGTGCAAAAGTAATTCATTTTATTTGAATTTTTATTGGTTTTTGTGGGAGATATGTTGGAAAGGATGAAACTAAGAGATCTTAGAGCAATGAGGTTGCACCGACAAAGGAAAAAAAAGGGAACGACAACTCCAAATTTGATGGATCTGAACTACCTCCAACAACTCTCCAATTTTGGATTTCTTCTTGTAAATTATAAATATTAGTTTTGTGAATGAGGAAAGTGTTCCTCTTCTGTGCAAGTGAGAGACACTAGGCACTTTTGTAAAGGGATTTCAGATATAGATAGGGAGGAAAACTCGGATCTCAGGATGTTGGGGATTTTCTTTTCAAGATTTAATCTTTGTATTTGAGGTAGAGTTGGCACTATTGTAGATCCTTCTTTTAGTGGCAAAGCTTATTATTTCTAAAGGATTGTTGGAGATCTTTGGAGAAACAGAAAATAGATCAAGTTTCACCAATTTGTATTTGAATATTTTTATTTAAAATGAAAATTTTATCTTTTGATGGAAAATCTATGTAAATTTTTCATATTGTGCACTTTTGTTTAATATGAAAATGGTTGTCTTGTAGGATCAACTATCTGATCTATCAGTCTCATGGATCCATTGTCAATTTTTGCTTTGCTTATGTGTTTAAATAAGGTTTCTGAGTAACTATTTACTCAGAAATCTGTCATCTATAATCGATTTAATCGTCATTGAATTGTAAGAATTTTTTATGCCTTTTTGGTGGTCAATCATTCACTGTTTTAGATCTCCAAACAGAGTATGCGTTGCACCTAAAATATAAGTTTGTTGGAATTTTTTCTATAGCATGATATTCATTACTAAAAGCATGTTGAATCCCTATTTTATTTTAAATCTTGCACTTGATATTTGGGAGCTATCTCCTAAGTATCGAGTTAGGTTGTTTCTTTTACTTTTCTGCATTGCATTTAGAATTAGATTCTTAGTTAGGTTAATTAATTTTATTCTTATAAGTCTCCTTATAGAGGAGAAACCTTAGGTGTGGCTTGGTTGATCCCTTGTTTTGGCTTGAGGATTGCTTTCTTGCAAGTGCATTGCAAGAGGGTTAATCTAATTTTTCTCTTCTTGTTGATTGTCATTCATAGACATCATAAATCGATGAGGAGATACATGAGGTAACTAGACCCTATAGAACCAGTCAGAGCCATCATTTAAACAGAAAAGACTCTGATTTGGGACTCTAACCAAATGCCCTTCCCAAATGTTGATGAGGTCATTTTTGGCCATCAACATTTTTGGTGCTAGAAGGAGGGCCAACCATAAACAATTCTTTTAAGCTTTAAATTTTAAAATTTTATCTTAAGCTTTGAAATTTTTATAATGGCTTCCTCTAAAGGTCCTCCTTGGAGTTGCTTTACTGAACTTCCACCAACTACCATTCCAATAAAGGTGTTCAGTCTCTTGTCAAAAATAAAATTCAATGGTAATACTTATGCTTTTATCATCTCATTCGATTTATTTTAGATTACAATAATTTTGATATTGATGAAGGTGTTATCATCTAAAATTAAAATTGAAAGTTTCGTGTAAAGTTTTTTAAGCTAGTTTATGTCTTATGAGCAATGGATTGATATTTAAAAAGCACACAAACTAAGTTAAATTTGCAAATTTTAACAGTGAAAAATAGACAACAAGCAGCATCACAAAACAACAATTTGATGACAGAGTTCACCCCTCCTGGGCTACGTCTCCAAATCCAACTTCCTATGTTGTCCCTTTAATTATATGCTCAAATGTGTAATTACATTAACATGCAATGCTCAAATTGAAAAAATAACATTGCCATTGTCTCCAGAACACCCAAAAACCCTTGTGTAGGCTCTTCTTGGGCTAAAAAAGGTTGAAAATGGCCAAGTTAGGCCACCTTCTCCATTTCTCTGCTAACTGTTATGCAAATTCAGCCCTCTGTCAAAGCTGGCAACAAAATTCAACTTTTGCGGCATTGCAAGGTGAAAAATTACAAATCCAGCTGGTGCATTCGGCCACAAAACCCATTGATTTTGATGCAATTTGTCGAACGGTTAGTTGGGCCAATAGAGTTGTGCACCTATTCTTTTACCCTCCAGTCGGTCATGTGGCAATTAATGTGACTATGGGGCATGGTCTATAGGCCACACACCTATTGGCCTTGCTCATGGTCATTTGAAATTTAATGTGACTAGAGGTTGGGCGCAAGTAGGGTGCCACACACCCACCCCTCCCAATCCTTCCACGGGTGGTTACATGTTCATGATAGAACCTAGGGTTGAGGCATAGGCAGTGTTGGGTTGTGTTATATTCTTTCCATATAGTTAACAGGGGGTTTGAGGGGTACCCGTAACCCCACTTTATGCTATGTTAGGTTGGGCGGACCCACCTATGGTTTTGTGCATGATTTTTGCACATCTTTTTTGGACGCGATGGTTTTCGGTCCATGGTTTTGGACGCGATGGTTGTCGGTCCATGGTATTGGATGCTTCGGCATGTATAAATATGTATTGTAACATTGAAAGGAACATAATGAAAAATCAAGCTGGTAGTCCCGGTTTTGGGATCCAGTGGGAAACCTCGGTGTATATGTGTTTTATGTGTTATGCTCTCGCATTTTTATTTTTCATGTGATTTAGAATTCGTATGCAAGTAATTTCTGTACGGGGT
>APFE031270302.1:0-14387 GCA_000404065.3 Pinus taeda | reverse complement strand
GGCTATAGGAGGTAACTGAAAATGACATGAATAGTCTAATATCTATCTTGCAGAAAAGTAAATGAACAAAGCAAAACTGAAAGAAATAAATAGTGCTGGAATTAGAACTAAGAAAAAAAATCAGCAGAAGGACAAGATATTTCCATCATGTCATTAGTCATCAAAAAGCTATGTGCACTTGCCTGGGCTATCTATTAGAACCTGAAATGAAAACACTGATCAGTTGACAGTCATTAGAAAGCATAAAAGAAACTATGGACAATAAACAACATGAATACCTTTGTAGAATTGAGGCTTCTGTGATTCATCATAGTTGTAAGAAGAGCTCGGCGTAAATCACATATAGAAAGACCTTTTTCGACGCGTTTCGAACCAACTAGTGTTGTTCATCGTCATGACAAGTTCGAAACGCGTCCTGACGATGAAACACACTAGTTGGTTCGAAACGTGTCGACAAAGGTCTTTCTATATGTGATTTACGCCGAAGCTCTTCTTACAACATGAATACCATGAGCAATGTAATATATACAACAAACATCTATGGCATCAAGAGCGTAAATGAAGAAAACATGAAACTATATAGTAATTACAGAACCTTGGTGTACAAGGGCCCTCTGCAATCTCGGCCAATCAGAAATTAATCACGGATTTGAACTTAAAAGCAGTGTCTTCTCATATATTGAAATACAGTCTTAACATAAGGACTAAGTCATGGCACGATGGCTCGTAAAATCAATCAAGATTACATATCAAAAGCTAGCCTATACGCATACGAGGATGCTTTATTTATAGCAGGAAATACATAACTAATTCCTAAGATCTGCGTTGGTAGACAGACACGTAAATGACCATATTCGGAAATCTAACAGTATGGTAGCCGCGAGAAATAAATCCAAGGAGGGTGGCTGTTAGATTCGGTTTTCGGACAGTCCCCAGGTTTTAGCACACCTCCTGAGATTTAGGATCTTGCCACGCAATCCTCCTCATGATGAAAAATAGAGTCCTGCCACCGCAAAACTCTTAGTGTTGACCACCGTTTGAATGGCTTTGACCACGGGCTTCTGTGAGTGATCGTCTGAACCAAGGGGACACGTTCCATGTCCACATCATTTGTAGCTTGCCCATGTGGCCGGATTCTCTAGTAGACACCTGTAATATAGACTTCAACAAAAAGGCTGCGGAAACTGATTCTAGCTGCGGAAAGTGACAAGATTCTGCAGCTGATTGAGCAAAAATCTAAATCAAACAGCAGTCACAAGACATAGTTAGGAAACCATTTATATGCTCTTTTTAAACTAATATGCAATGATTTGATAGCTTGGAGGTTCAGGTAACTGGAGAAAAAGGCTAAAAAGGTATATAGGGAAGATGTAAGTTTGGGACTCAACACCTGTCGTCGTGCTAGCAACCCAATGTGCCGAAGGAGTCCAGTTCAACTCAGCAGACTATCTTTGTGGAGAGTTCCTGGAAAACTGCCGCGAAGCATAGAAGCTTAGCAAGACTTTCCACTACGCGTGGCTCTTGATGTCGATTTTGGTGGTAGCATAGGAGCTGTCAGAGGACAGCCAATTCCCTTCAGTCATGCCAACCTACTAGAAGCAGCAAAGTACGCTTCACTGTGGGTGGCTAAGGATGCATAGCACATCAAGGACAACAAGATTTTCTGGATCTTGATGGAGATGAACATCTGCATGGATATCAATCGAAAACCGCGATTGTCACCTGTGTACGCCAACCTATAGGGCTACGTAGAGTTCAAAGTAGATTTTCACCATGTGGCCATCAGGGCACGAAAGGACCCTGTGCAAAAATAGTATGACTTGCCTTACCTGGAAATGGATGACGCCATTGATGTAGTACTTGACCGATGGTCGGAAGAGTAGCGCTCTACAAAATACTTGGCGATGGGAGGGAGCAAGTTCGCCACGCAGAGAAAGAAGGAGGAGGCCAATATAAAGATGACACATCTGGCCGAAAAAAGGAAGAACGAGGCTGCTGACAAAGCCCAGGTGTAGCGTGATGCCGCTTAGCAGGCAGAGAAAAAAATAGGTGGTACAGAGTGAGGCTCTGACAAAGGCGCGAGGTCGCCTTCACCTGAGACAAGGGAGGAGATGAACAAGTAGACAGAACAACGCGACGTGGACCAATAGGCGACATTCACCCGCATCAAGTGTCCAAGGGAGCAGGAGAAAGGAGGGTCCAGGAAAAAATCAAAGGCTACTTAGACATCACTAGACCCAATCATGCTAACAGAGGGTGATTTGCATGACATTGGTGACACGGTGCGAATGTCACCATGGAGACCCTACAACAGTTTGAGTAGCAACAACAACTAGTCTTGGGGGCTATCTAGACACGTTTGTAGGAGTTGCAGACCCGGGCTTCATAGGCTACCACGATGTCTACCAGCCTTGCTATCGACACTTCAGAAGTTGCCGAGATGCTACGCGTGAAGGCCTCTAGCGTCATAGTGCTGCCTGATGGAGCACTGACCATGGAGAATGAAGCTGACAGGCCCACTGTCAGTGCCCTAAAGGGAGTAGGGTTGAATCTGGCACTGCTCCCTAAAGAAGCACTCCACCTCTTGTAGGATGGAGTGATTGCAGAGTTGAGGGCTCGTGAGCATCACACCCTCCAGGTGATTAGTGAGCAGCGGATCAACATTGAGTAGATGGCACTACAACGAGATTCTGCCATTGCCATTGTGACCGAGGCGACCAACCTAAACAAGTGCATTATGCAGGTCATCGAGGAGGCATGCCGAAAGGTCCCAGAGTTGGCCATTCCTGAGGAGGAACCAGTCGAGGTGCGCGTCCACAATTTGGCTACGGGGGTGCGTAACGTTCATACTGATATGGCGAGGGTTCAGTTGGAGTTGAACCTACAGATCACAGAGTTATAGTTGAAGGCCCAACCTTCAACCCTACCAGAAGTAAAGAGAAACGAGTGACCATTGTCACAGAAGCAATAATGGCAGTTGATAGTGCAGTAGTAGACTGCATGCAACTTTTTGAGTAGTTGTTTGAGGTCCTGACAAGCTTGCAAGAGGACCCCAATGTACAACGACTAAAAACAAAAGTGCACGAGCTACGACAACGCTATGATGAAGTCAAAGGCACAACGCGAGTCGTCATGCTCACATAGAGATTGGCGAAGCTGCAGGAGGCCAAGCAGCTGAAGGAACAAGTGGATGCAATGCTGCACAAGGAAGCAATGCTAAGGGCATGACTGAAGCCCTGGCTAGATGAGGCTTACATGATGACAACCTTTATTGAAGGAAAGCTTACGAATCTGCAAGAAACTCAACAAAAGCTTCAGGCCAACAGTTCAGGAACAATGACCAAGCATATGGTTGAAGACGCGAAGCAGGCAGTTGCACAGTGCACTGTTGAGGTTGCGGTCATACAAGGCGAGCTGGAAGGTCTTCACGCTAAGATCTCCATGCCTACTGAGTGACTCGAGGGTGAGTCATGATGTTTGTGTTGGGGGCCTGTTGGGAACAGGATCCCTTGAGGATAGTTTTGGGGCTAAAAGACCATGTTTTGGGTCGAATTTTGTACGTAAATTTGTAAATTCTCCTTATTTTGTGGTCACGGAGCGCGAAGGTGTCATGAGTCATAAAGGGTTTTCCACCCTTAATTTTGTAAAGTAAGGTCGGCTGTAAAGATCTACCCACGGTCTGTAGACTATGGGATTGTATAAAAAGAGCTAAGTAAGCTCTAAGTAGTCTTAACGAGTCATGAGTTGTAGATGAAGTCTTGGGCGATAAAGGGAGAAGCCTAAGTTTCAGGTCTTAGTGTAGGTAGAGGCTCTGTAGCTGAGTGCACAAAGGCCTAGGGTAGAAGTCTGTAGCTGAGTGCGCAAACCCCTGCAACTATGTGCATAGGGCAGATAGAGTCTGTAATCCTTCGAAGATATCAATAAAGAGAAGCATTCTACAAATTATGTGTCTTGTTTCTTGTTTATGCATCTTTCCATATTGTGTATGAATTTCATTAAATATGTTTATGTGAGGCGTGAATGTATGTAATTATGTTGGATAATTGAAAGAAATTAAGGATATCTGTTTACGTGGCACTAACTATGGTTGTTTTATAAGATAAGTAAGACACTTAAGGATAACTTGGAAACCTGTTCTATACATTGCTTTAGTAGCATCAAAGTACTTGAACTGTAGGTTAGGGCTGCACAAAGGCCAATCATACCCCTTCGCATAGGTACTAAGGGGTAGAATAAAGGGCTAGGCAGATAGAGCCCTAGAACTCTATGACCTGTGTGAAGGCCAAGAATAGAAGGAACAAACTGACATCACAACCATCTCAGGGTGTAGAAACTTGGTTCCAACATCCCCCCCATATTGCTTTAGGTGAGACTTAGGTTCGCGCTTCGTGGGCTGATGCTGAAAGGGCTAGTAGTGTAGGGATTTGTTTGGCTAGCTAATGCTGAACCTAGGTCAGGCCCCATGAAGTCCCAATAACATTTTTATCATGAGGTATTGGTACTAATTCCCATGTATGTTTCTTTTCAATTTGGTCAAGTTATTCATCCATAGCCTTAACCCAACAATCATCTTTTCTAGCTTGATTTATATTTTGTGGTTCAATTGTGGATAATAAGGCTAGATGACTAGAAGTTCCAACAAGAGTTCTTCTAGTTTGTACTCCAACTTCCTTATCACCTATAATTTAGATTCTGGATGATTTTTTTGAACATACGTTGATAGAGCCTTTTCTGATGCTTCTGTACTATCAATACCTTCTTTTGATGCTTCATTGATTCCTTCTCCAACATTCTTCTGGCTTGTCGTAGGAGTATCTTCGTCATCTGTTGGTGCTTCCCTTTTGGTAATTGTGGATGCTTCATCAACCACAACATCAATTCATTCAACAATATTTTGAAGTCTTTTATTGTAGTATTTATATCCTTTACTTCTAGAGGAGTATCCAAGAATTCCTTCATCAACTCTAGCTTCAAACTTTTCAAGTTTATCATCATTACTCTTTATGTAACCTTTGGAGTACAAGAGGTGGAATATATGGGTCATATTGTATCTCATGAGGGTGTTAAGGTAGACCCTAACAAAATTAAAGCAATTAAGGAATGGAAAATCCCCACAACCATAAAGCATATTCCAGGATTTCTCGGGTTGACAGGGTATTATAGCAAGTTTGTTAAGAATTATGGGAGAATAACAACACCTCTAACAATATTATTGAAGAAATATGCATTTTATTGGACTCCAAAAGAATCCAGTCTTAGATATGCCAGTCTTCACAAAAAACTTTCTTGTGGAATGTTATGCATTAGGAAATGTAATTGGTCTTGTTTTAATGCAATAAGGAAGACCCATTGCTTTTGAAAGTTGTCCAATCAAAGGAAAGTATTTACACAGACCTATTTATGAGAAGGAAATGTTGGAAATACTACATGCACTAAAGAAATGGGTACCTTACCTAATGAGAAGACACTTCAAGGTAAAAGCATATCATGATAGTCTTAAATACATTTTGGAACAAAGATTATCTTCATAAGAGAAACAAAAATGGGTCACAAAGATGTTGGGTTATGACTTTGAAATCATCTACAAAAAAGGGTTGAAAATTGTTGTTGTAGATGCACTCTTAAGTAAGGATGAGGATGTGCAAGCATTACTTTGTGCCATTTATATTATCCAACCATATTGGATAACCCAAGAAAGGGATGAATGGAAGAATGACGACGAAGTGTGGACACTCATTCAAAAGTTGCAAGAAGATCCCAATACATGTGATACATTTAGCTAGAAAAATGATTCATAATGGTACAAATATCACTTATATCTTTATAAGAATTCCCAACTCAAACAAAGTATTCTTTTGGAATTACACACCTCCCCATTAGGAAGGCACTCGAGATTTTTAAAAACTTACCACAAGGCCAAGAAGGATTTTTTTTGTGATGGCCTTAAATATGATATTCAAAAGTTTGTGGCAGAATGTTTGGTTTGCTGTAAAAATAAAGTTGAGACAATTAAGACCCCGGGTCTGTTACATACTTTAGCTATTCCAAGTCAGCGTTAGGAGGAGGCCTCAATGGATTTTATCATAGGTTTACCCAAGTCTAAAGGAAAGAGTTTCATCATGGTGGTAACTAATAGACTTACCAAATACGCACAATTTTGTGCATTATCTCATCATTTTAAAGCTAGTACATTTGCTACTGCATTTATGAAACAATTCAAAAGCTACATGGAAACCCAAAGATTATTGTAATTGACAAAGATCCCATTTTCACTGGAAATTTTTGGACTAAACTATTTTCTTGTCTTGGTACTTAATTAGTTCATAGCTCATCTTATCATCCTCAATGTGATGGGCAAACTGAGATAGTGAACAATTTTTTGGAAGGATATCTTCATTCCTTTGTATTTGATAAACAAACACAATGGGTCAAGTGGTTATCTCTAGTTGAATGGTGGTATAACACTTACTTCCATACTACAACAAAAATGAACTCATTTATGGCACTTTATGGATATCATCCACCATCCATCACTTCATCTCTAAGAGAAAATTCTAAGGTTCAAGCAGCAGAAGGTCACATCGAGCATCAAAAAAAGGTTCTCCAACTCTTAAAGGATAACCTCACTCTAGCATAAAATTGAATGAAACAACAAGAAAATTAGCATCGTAGTGAAATAAGTTTTGATGTAGGTGACTGGGTATTTTTATGGCTACAACCATACAAACAAATTTATCTCAAGCAAAGCTAAGAAGGATAATAAATAATCACCCAAGTACTATGGTCCCTACAAGGTGTTGCAAATCATTGATACTATGGCATACAAATTGGAGTTGCCTGCATCTTCCCGAGTACACCCAGTTTTCTATGCTTCATGCTTAAATAAGGTGATTGGTGACAAGCTCCCAATTCAAACAGTGTTGCTAGAACTTGATGAATAAGGAAAAATCAAATTTGACCCTAAAGTAGTCACAAAAATAAGAACCTGATAGTTACATAATTGATTAATTTCAGATTATCTCTTCAAGTGGAGGAACTTAACCGTTGAAGATTCCACATGGGAGGATGAAAATTTTATATAGAAGCATCCAAAACTACTGACGCGTTGAGGACAACACTTTTTTGAAGGAGAGAAGCATGTTAGGTCCTTATAATACTAATTTATCCCCCTTATTGTTATTTTTAGTGTACTCCTCTATTGTTATTGTTATGCCCATGTATCCCCCATATTGCTATTGTTGTGCCCCATAGAATCCCACTATTATTATTGTTGTGCCTTTACATTATTATTGTTATGTAGGCTCTAATTATATTGTGACCCCTTAGAATCCTATATATACCAAGGAGGTCTTATCATTTGTATGATCAAAGAATTGTTCATTTATGTAATGTAAAGGAGGTTTCCCCTTCGAAGAGGATAATTTTTAAGTGATTGATCTATTTTTTCTTCTATTTTCTGAGCTGGTTGCATAATAGGCCAAGGATGATTGCAAAGGATCAAGGTTCTTGTGATTTTTGTAGACGTTACAAGGTGAGTGTTGATATTGTATTTGAGTAGAGGATTTCTAGCTAATGAGAGGTATGTTCATAAGTGTGTTTGAATAACATTTTTGAGATGCCCTAGTACTATCAATAAGGAGCAGACTTGTGACAGTTAAGAGAGAAGTCTTGGAGGCCCTAAGTCTTGTCATTATTGAAGCAACATAGTGATAGTGTGAAGGTAGAATTGAAGTCCCTAAGAACTGACCTTTGGGGGAGCATAAGTCAGTTAGTGGGCAGATTGTTGGTGTTCCCTAATTCTGTGATTTGAAAGAGCATATCAGATATAAGAGGGTAGTAGTAAAGACCATATTTGTTGGTGTCTTTGAGGAGAAAAGGATAGCTAGTGAGAAGACATATTAAATACCTTATGACAATGATATTTTGTAGCAACAAAATACATCGTGTGAAGGCAGCCTATGTTCATTCATCTTGGAGTAGCCAAGAGTGATTGATAGAGGTGTGTTGATGACTAAAGTTACAAGCATTTTGAGATTGCAGAAGACTTGTGAGCAATAGAGGAGGTGGAAAAATACCTTCCGCATGTGTTCAAGGTACATGGGTTGAAAGCGCTCTATTATGCATCTTCATCCAATCACGTGTACTTTGTTTAGGGAAATATTAGTAGTCATATTTGTTGACTCCAAGCCTTATTTTTGTCTTCTATCAAGGTTGTATGTAAGAACCGTGATGCCAGGTACAAGAGCCCTATGATTGTTGTATTAAAGTTTGTAAAATAACAAGTTGTGGGTTAAAAGTTGTCTTGTCTACTAGTTGATTCACTGTTTGCTATGAAAAGTGATTCATTTGTGGAATTTAAGTGTGTTTGTGATTGTGATCTTAGACTCAAACCTAATTCTTGAGTGTCGTGGAAAAATCAACAAAATACCTAGGTCATCCTAGTAAACCATGGTGAGCTTAGTAAACCTAGTAAATGTCACATGTTCACCAACTTAATATATCAAAACTAGTAAACATGATATATCAATATAGTAAACATAATAAACCCTGTAAACCTACTAAATTGAGGCCAACCTAGTAACATAGTAACCTAGTAAGTCTAGGTCAATCTAGCAAACCTAGTTAACCTAGTAAACCTAGGTCAACCTAATAAGACATGGTATTGTTCCATTGTAATGCCCCATATTATTAAATCAATAAATAATAATGATGATATAAGTTTTTGGATTTATGATTTTTGCGAGTTTACTCGTGTCCTACATTTCATGTGGTCTCACTGCCCATCATCATGGGTGGTGAGACCACTCGAAACGTAGAACATTAGTTAACTCACACACATCATATATCGAGAAACTTATATAACCATGACTACGGGTTATGGAAATATACACTCACAAATGATAATAATAATAAAATAAATAAAATAATAAACAATAAAGAAAGAATATCAATAAATAAAATAATAAATGATAAAATGAATATAGTAAAGTAAATAAATAAAATAATAAATATTAAAGTGAATATAATAATAGTAAATAAATAAATAATAAATAATAAAGTGAAGTTATGAATAAAAAAGAGGAAATTATAAAAATAGTAAGAATAAATTCAAGTTAATAAAAAATAAAAGAATAAAATAAAACCAAGCTAACAAAAACTTAAAACAAAAAAAATAGAAATTTGCATGATAACACATGGATTATGTGCATGAAGATTGTCTTTCCATTTTTGGAACAAATTCTTCTATTTAATGGATGAAATGAGGGTGTAAGGCATTATTCTTTCCATATGAGAATTTTAAGAGAGAAGGATTCACTAACTAAGGTAGTTGATTTGGGGATTGAGGGTGGCCACTTGTAAAAAGACGTAGTGCAACTGAGCTTGCAGTGGGGTGGATAATCGCCCCCAAAAAGTTGGCTGTGGTCAACTAGATATGAATAGCATGATGCTTCTCAAGTTTCAAGTAAGCTAATTTTTCATTCTATATATAATTTCCTCATCTCTTGTGATTTTCGTAGATTATGTACTAGTTGATTTTTTGTTGTTGTTGTTGATGATTAATGGCCTTAATTTATTTAATTAATTTGCATATTTTAGTTTCAAGCCATTACATATGGTATCAAATCCCGGTTACAACTCTTGTAACTTATGAACCCCATGCTTCCTTTAAAATTCTAAAGACTTATAAATCATTGTATATATATATATATATATATCTTGTTACAAAAGTAATATGATTATTTAACTAATGTTCTTGATGCCTATCGTATAGTAAAAACCCTAGGATCAAGATATTTGATACCAAATGTTATGTATCTAGATAAAAATAACAAAAGTTAGATCAATGACTATATAAGAAGACACTTAAAAGGGGGAAACTCTCTCTACATCACATAAATGGACAATTTTTGGATGATTCAAATGACGAGACCTCCTTGATATATATAAGAGTTTAAAGGGACAAAATATAATTAGGGCCTACATAATAATATTAATGTAAGGGTATAACAATAATAGTAGTGGGATTTTATGGGGCACAACAATAACAATATGGGGGCTACACTAGTAGTATAGAGACATAACAGGTGATGATGCCATGGAAGCTTGATATGATTCCACATGACATGATGAAATGTCACTTTTGACTGACCAATGAAGGTGAATTTTTCTGACACATGGTACCACTCAGCGAGTTCCATGTGGAAGTTATGACGTCATGATGAAATCAACACAAAGGTCTGGGTCACATGGTATGGTCTTTTGAAGGTCAAACCCTTGAAAAACTGAGACTCCCACTCATGTATAAATATAGGTTGCATGGCATAATGTTAAATGGAATTCAAAGAAGAGTTGAATAAAGTGTGAAGGCTTTACCTTTGTGGTTTGGATGAGGCATTGCAGTCCCTATGGTCAAAGGTTTGAGGCTATTTTTGGTAGGATTCTATGTGGTTTGTGGGAATTTTATGACTTGGTATGATCATCAGTATTTGATGCAACCTCTCTATGGTTTGATTGGCTCGTCGTGAGAATTTTTTGACGTGGTCTCTATAGTTTGCGAAAGGTTTCTGACTTGGTGTAATTGATAGTGTTTGATGTAGCCTCTCTGTGGTTTGGTTGGCTCCTCATTAAACATTTTTTATGTGGTTCTCTACATATCATGGAAGTTTTATGGCTTGGTCCGATTGATAGTATTTGACATAGTTTGTGAAATGCCTATGACGTTGTTCCTCGATCGACAATGCACTTGACCTGGCTTCTTGTGATTGGATTGATGCCTCATGGCTTAGAGTATAACCTAGCTGGCTCAACCCTCCAAGGTATGTGTTGTTTCCCTGTGTTGAAATGAATGTCAATCGTACTGTTTGAATGAGAAATTCAATAGCATAGTTAGTGAGGTGTGTTTTTCTCTACAGGAGGTCATGGTTTCGAACTTAGTCGAGTAGGCCAAATTTTATTTTTTTCCCACAAAAGTCCATATTTTAAACCAATAATGGAATGCCAATATACATTTTGTAGAATTGCCACTGGAAAAAGTGGAATTTGTAGGCAATGGAGCAAAAAGGTGTAATTTGTAGAAAAATTATCCTTTTCTAATGTTTTTGTGGTTAATTTAAGGGCGAAATGAATTTTGAAAAAGGGGTTTTAGTTGAAATTATTTTTTGGTTTGAAAAAGGGGAGCTACAAACAATTTTTAAGATCAAGGGTTAATGGTTTTTGTCAATATGAACTTATGAACAAGTTTTTGAAATGATGAAGTTGTATAAGCTTGTTGATTAAAGGACACGTTGATTTAGTTATTGTTTGAGCTTGTGGATCCAATTTGAAATATTGTGAAAAGTAGTCTATAACAATTTGAAGGATGTTGGTGCCTGCATCGAGGTTTCTACCTCAATTACATTGATGCCTACTACAAGTCAATGCTTTCATATCACCGATGTTGGTGCCTTAATTAGGTTGTAGCCTACAACAAGTTGGTGCTTGTATATTTTGGGGGTTGGTGCCTATAATATTTTTTTTTTGGTTGGTGCATGCAAATCTATGTAATCAAAATTGAAGATAAAAATAATTTGTGGTTTTCTCCTGTAAAGGTTTCCACATACATCTAATGTTCTCTTATGATGATGTGATGGTGTTATTTAATGATGAATTATTATTTTTTCAACTTTGATTGATTAATAAATTTTTTGAATTGATAAAAAAATGGCCATTACACTAATTCACCTCACTCTCTCCCCCTTAGTGTAATGGTTAGTCTATCAATTGGTATCATAGCATGTTACTTTATGGTAAGTATAATAGCTAGGAGGTAGATCCAAGGAATTATGGCCAATATAGGTAAGAGTAAGAAGAAGTTGTCTATGAGTAAGAAGGGTTGTGATTATGTGAGCAATACATTAGATTCCAAAGAAGATATTTTCTTCATGGTCATGGAGGATGAAATAAATTAGAAAGAGGAATCAAGTATTTCATATTGTTTCAATTGTGATAATGAAGGTCATTATACTTCTATTTGTCCATGGATAGTTATATATAATGGAGATTATTTTCCTTTACTAACAAATGTTAGCTACTAAGAGGAATTTGAAGTAAATTTTGAAGCAAAACTTACAAGTGTTGCAGAGGAATACAATTTCTCAAGAAGAATGGTTAGTCAAGTAGAAGAAAAACTAGAGGAAGTTGAAGTAAATTTTGAAGAAGAACTTACAAGTATTGTAGAGGAATAAAACTTTTCAAGAAGAATGGTTAGTCAATTAGAAGAACAACTCCAAAATTATTAAGGTAGTGATGAACTCATAAAGAAGATTTTAGGAGAAAACAAAAGGAAAAAGGAGATTTTGAAGAAATATGAAAATTAGAACTGAGAAAATGGTACTCTAAAGGCCCAACTATAAGAAGCAAGGATGATAGAAGATTTGAGTAAAATTTAAATGAAAGAAATAAAATATCATTGTTAGGTTTTAGAAGAAGAAATTATTTCTTTGGAAAATGAGTTGGAAAAAGCATATAGTCAAGATTTTGAAGGACAAAAGGATGCAACAAAAATGAAAAATAATAACTCTGAATGTGAACTTGTCAAACCCTTGCATGAGATATAAGAGGAACTTATTATCAATTGAATGAGGGCTCAATCAAAATATTCAAGAATAATTGAAGATGTATGGAGGAGTCAAACACAAAATCTGAAATATGTTCAAGATGAGCTCACTACTTCTCTACAAGAGATAAGGAGATTCATAATACTTAATGAAGAAAAAAAAATCATATTGGAAAATAGGGATCATGATGTGGCTATTATGAAGAAACAATTATAAGAATACAAAAAAATGAGGATGCTTTGGTAAACAAGCTAAAAGAAAAGGTGCAGGAATGGAAAAAACTTGAAGAGTAAGTTGTTTCAACAAGGAAGAAATTAGAGGAAGCAAATAATAATTTGAAGTTAGGAAAAGGAAATGAAATTTGGGACACAATTCTTAGCAATTAGAGATCTCCCCTCATCAAAATAGGATATGGTTATGATCACGAAACGTTCGAAGATAAATCACTCTCAAGGGTACCAAATGGAGAACATATCAAGGGCCATGCCATTAAATCCATTTGATCCACCAACAACATAATTGAAGATTCCAAGCAAGTGATGGACCAACCCAAACATATTCACTTCAACATCTTAGATAACACATAAAAATACACTATGAATTAGCAATATTCTAAAGATAAGGTTGAAGTAACTACCATAAGCCATTCTAATCCTCTCAAGGGATCTAAAAGAGAGAGCAGAATAGGAGAAAAAGATCGGCAAGGAGATGAATATTTTCAAAGGAGGAACAACTTCACAAGAAATTCTTCATCAAGATAATCTCACTCATGGAGGTATCAAATAATTTTTTTGGTCATTGTTACCCATGCACTAAATTTGGACATAAATTAAAGGATTATAGAACCTATTACATAGATTATTATGAAATATATATAAGATACTATTGAACTTCCAAGAATAGGTTCATGAACAATAAAATAAGAAGTTATGGCAGTAGGTCATTCCTATCAATATTCAAGCCCAATATAGAATTTTATAAACGTCACAATGAAGGACATACAACACGTGGTTGCATAATCAACATAAGATGGTCCAAAGAAGAAGGTTTCTCTACTAATACAAGGAATAACACTAAGGTATGGAGAAGAAAGAAGGAAGATCCAAAGGTAGATATGACCACTTAGATCTAGTATATTGGTGAAGGATTCTTCAAGTCTGAGCAATTTTGAGATTGAGATGGAACTTGAAAAAGTAACAGAAGATTTAAGAAGCCCAAGCACAAGGGGAACAACTATCGGAAAGAGCAACACTTCAGGAGTGGATATTGGGGCACATGTAATGGATCATATATTTGTTTAGATGATTTTTTGATAATGTAGAGGTAATATTTCAGATATATAATACATGGATGACTTCCAGCTCCTCATAGTAGGAGTTTGGCAACAAGAAAGTATAGAAGAATATGTCTACACTATGACAGGAGGTACATGTACATAGCAAGAAGACTTCAAAGCCCATATTTGAAACATAGGGCTTAATAAAAAACAAAAAAATCCGCTTGCACCCTTTTGCACCATGATTGATGAATCCTATCCAAAATTCTATGTCGTAATCCTAATTGACCTTAAATAAGTTGAAATAACCTAGAAATATATTTATATCTACCTAAAAATTTTTGATCGGAATGAAAAAATGTAGCATGTTGTTCCCATTCCAACCTCCTTATTATGTTAGGGTCCCACCCTAACCCCCTTATTCATGTCATGGGATCACGTCATAGTCAAGAGTCAATAAAGCCCATATTAATATTTTTAAGTGGTTAACCCAGTTAGTTGCAAATGGGACCACA
>APFE031270301.1:17552-27922 GCA_000404065.3 Pinus taeda | reverse complement strand
AAAAAGGAAAAGAAGAAAAAGGAATCAAAATCGAAAGGGAACAACCAAGTATCGTCTAGCAAAAATCCACACACCGCACAGTCAAAACCTAAATCTCCTTGTGTCATTTACAATGGAGACCACTATCACCGAGATTTTCCCTGCATCCCTCGGATCTTAAGGGACTGGTCTCCTCATTTGCACCATCCGGTAGCATCAACCTCTGGTGATCATGTTGAATGCTCACCGTCAACCAGTGAAAGTGAAGCACATGGACAAAGAAGGAATCCTAAACTTCCTTGTAAGTTATGTGAAGGTGATCACACCGTCCACCATTGTCCCTTCCTTGAAGAGGCTAAAAGAGTTTTAGATAATCATCCGGTTTCACCGTTAGAACTTCCTACTGGATATCAAAAACTCTTGCCGAGCCCTCCACCAGTTGAAAATCTGGCTAGCCCATCCTTGTGGTCAACCGAAGCGCCTATCATTGAAAATGAACCCTCGGAATCCATACTAGACGAAAGTCAAAGGGTCGATATGGCAGTTGACCCAATATTGCCTTCAATGTGTTCATCTTCGAATGATACCATCACTGAAGAGAAAGAGAATGACACCATTCAAAATCTTTTCATCAACACCGACTCCGATGAGCTTGGGGGCAGTCCTCCCATTCCTTTACCGCAGGAAGGAAGTTCATCAGAGTCCTACCCAGCCGTCTATTCGGCCCGACTACCAAGCAACCTAGTTTTTTCCTTCGACTGGAATCTGCTAGGCAGACCCCGTTTGCCAGCCAATGTACCATTCATAATTATTGTACAAGCTTACAGAATGCTCATGGTTAGTACCATCATTGATGAAGGGGCTTCTGTGAGTATCCTAAGCTCAACTACTTGGAAAGCGCTTGGTTCGCCATCGCTTTTTCCTGAAATGAGAAATCTAACAGACTTCGACAAGGGAAATAGTCGACCTTTAGGGATCCTTTCAAATGTGCCCATTACTTTGAGAAGGAAAACTATTCACATGAACATTATGGTAGTTCAAGGACCTTTAGATTACAATCTACTCCTTGGACGTGACTATATTTATTGCATGGGAGCCATCGTCTCCTCACTCTTTAGAGTAATGTGTTTTGCGCACGAAGGCAGAATGGTCAAGCTCATAGACCAAATGTCATTCCCCGGTTCACACATCGGAAATAGTCAAATGCCATCCCTAAATGGTCTTTTCATGCAAGAAATGTCTCATCGGTCTCCAGTCCGTCCACCTGATGAGTGCGAGTGATTTAGGAAGATGTGACTGAAACCTAGGGTGCATGCACCATGGTCTGTTTCGGCAGGGAAACCTTGGGAATAGGGTTGATTTCCGCGAGGGATATATGACTAGTCTAGTGAACCCGTCCTCACAGGGAAATGGGAATATACTGGAATAAGATACCTTCGTTAAGGTTATGCCGAGTGACTCCCCTCCCCTTTGTCTGTTTTGACAGACATCACCGAAAAAGAATTTTATTTGCTACTCTTATTGAACTTTCTTGGTAACCTAGAAATTTTTCGCTATACTTGGGGGCATGCAAACCTTTCCACATGCAAGTGAAGAGCGGCTATTTATTTTTTAAAATTTTCAGGACCTCTAAACCTTTAAACCCATAAGGCTAGTCGTTTCCTAACTTGCATGAAGAAAGGATCCGTGGAAAAGCTTTAGAGATGTAAGCCACTTCAAAATAGCATCTTGAATGAGACATTTCTATCATACAACTGGTGAGCAATGTTGTCGCAGAGTTCAAGCTCGTTAAAAAATAAACTCTCCACAAGCAGTTTTAGCACATAGTTCAAGCTCATTAAAAAATAAACATAAGTCATGAGCAAGTGTTTCTCCCGACGTTTAAGCTCATTAAAAAATGAACAGGTAAATAACCATTGTGAATGCCTTATCGCTAGCTTTTGAGCCTTGGTCGTGTTCTCGCCATCACCTCCACTCTATTTTTAGCCGATCATTCACCCGCATATGATTGATTACCCCTTCGAGGAACATCTACGAAGAGTGATTCTGCTAGCCATCCTTGTAACACTACCATGATTGGAAAATTCCAAATATTACCTGGAATCAACTGCTACTGAAACCATCACTCGTTCCTCGAAAATGACTCTTCTTTAAGCTCTTTTCACCTGACTCATAAAATATGAAAATATTGCCAAGTGATTGGCCTCTCCGGCTCGTTAAAAGGCATCGGAAGTGCTATCCCTCCTCTAGATTTTAATATTTTTGGACCTGAGGGATTATTACACAAAAAGATCGAGCACTTCTCTTGTTCGGCTCATTAAAGCTATCGAAATTTCATCCCTTTTGTATTATTTTACGCTTTTTCGGACTTAAGGGATTATACAACGAAAAAGAATCTTCAGAGTCTTCTTTCTATTTCTTTCAGTCTCTCTAAAATTGAAAGAGACCGAGTTATCTTTGTCATTAAACTCGTTAAAACTAAATAGCGACAAACTCATCCAAGAGGACGAGAATGAGTTTCACTGTTGCTAGGCTCACTAAAATATAGCAACAGGTTCGCCTGAAGGGCAAATTATAGAACAAGCATATGTTATCCTCCTCAAGCTTGAAAAAATAAAGAGGTATTGGTCAGCAATGACTAGGGAAAATTGGGAAGAAAAAAAGAAGAAACTTTATTAGTAGCAAGTCGCTCTTGAACATGACGATTTCCTTCCGCATAAATGCTGGGTTGGGTTGTTCGGTTCACTAGTCTTCACCATTGGTCCATCACACCATCCATCTCTAGGGTTAACGCTACCAATCCATTGTCAGTGTCGCCAATATGTTCAAGAGAAGTCATTCAAACAATTCACCTGAGTCTCACCCACTGCAATACATTCATGCTTCATTCCTTCATGACCGCTGCCCTGAACCCTATATCGTCAACTTGTTTTCACCTCCAAAATCATTTGCTTCATTCCATGTCATTGATGTGGGATTCATTAAGGCCCTCCTGCGACAGGTCATTTCTTGTCGACATTAGCTCATTATCTAAGAAGTTGACTTAGGAACAACCCTTTCAGTACTTTGAAGCTTGCATGCCTCAATGGCAAGTTTCTCACTTTTGGCGACAGGTTTAAATCAATGGCCTTTGACCGAGAGATTTTGCGTGGTGTTCAATGCCAAGTCCTTTTTCACACCATGTAAATTGTAATGTAGTACCTTGAGGGTCATTGTCATTATTGGTGATTCCTCTCACACCTGTTAACAGCTTACGTCATTGGCTGGTAATCAGGCGATGTCTTTCCATGTTCGACTCCAAAAACTTTTTTCACATGGATCAACTTGTACTTTGAGTGAAGATTGGCCAAGTTTGAAGACCCCGGATCTAGTTTCATCCATCTGGGCTGTGATATATTCAAGAATATAAAACATCTAGTGTACATCATTGCCAAACAAATGATCATCCATATCAAAGGATGATGTGTCCATATCATCAGTCTGTCACATAGACGATCATCTGTCATATGTACACGAAAATGAGTTTATAAAGCTGAGCATGGGAATGCCTCCCTCAGCTAGATCATGAAAAAATGTTGTCAAATAATTAATTGTATTGTATCTTATTACAGGTCACCTCTTAGCTCAGAAAAACTTCAAATCCTCATAGTAAAGCATTTCACCCGACATCAAAAAGATTAACGACCTCATGCTTTAGGGGGAAACTGTTATAGACATTTTTGGGAACTTCAACACCAATAAAAAATTTCCATAAACTGAGGGCTCTTAAGTCCCTAAAAGTGTTGCTTCACTACCTAAAGGAACAAGGTCAACTGATTACATCATCTCCCAGAAGTTCTCCACTAAAAACGGCTCATAAATTGTCAAAACTAGACCATACTGAAAGCTCAATGCAGAGGGTGCGATGCATATCACCTTCCCCATGTATAGGGTGCGATGCATACTATTTTTCTCCTCTGTAGGGTGCGATGGTCAGGAATGGACAAATGGCAGGGACAAAAATGCAAGGTGGAAGATCATGGAATCTTCGAGAAGCTTCCCCTCTGACACTTGCCACTCCATTTTCGACCAGGGATGAGTAAGAATCATCATTCCCCAAGTGGAAGCAAGAACTAGCAGAGAGAGGACACTAATCAAGACCCCAGAAGATGACTCACCTCCCTATAATAATCTATATATGGATCCCTCATCACAGAGATCCAGAGGCTGGAATTTTGTATCTTATAGAGAAGTGTTGTTGGTATTCTGGTGTACATTCACAGTGTTGGGTGATTTTGCTTTGCTTGAGGTGAAGAAGGGATTCTTAGCTGGAGGATGATGCTGGGTCGAGCTGCTCATGGTTGTAATCCTCTTGCTACTTTTTATCTGAATAAAGCTATTCTTGCTTCCTTCCATATTCTCGTGTATTTGTTTATAAATGCTCCTATATGGTTAATGCACATATGATCTTGCATTATTTATGAACTTAGATCCTTGTTTCTTGCATAGTAGTATGTTGCTGTGATTCTATAGGTGCTTTTGAAGCTGAGCAGACAAAAAGCAAGTGGCAAAACTCTATCAAGAAGGAGAGGAAATCGAGCGCAAGACTCAGGTTGGCCCTCTTGGTTCTCCTCTCATCTATTTTCATAAAAGGAATCAATAGTAGACTTTGATTGTTTGTTTCTAAGATAGCCACCCATCTTAGTGGGAATAGTAGCATCCATGTGGACACTATTCTTGTATAACATTGCTTGCCAAATTTTCGATAGCAAAACCAGAAGACCACCCGCACCGCTGCAACCAATAGTAGCTATTGGGCCATTCGCCAAATGGGGCATAGATTTCATGACATGTAACCCCACCTCAACCAAGGGGCATGGGTACATAATAGTCGCGGTGGACTATTTTACCAAATGGGCCGAGGTGATGCCTACATTAAACAACAGCGGTGAAATGACTGCCTTTCTCTTTTTTAATCATGTAGTCTCCAGATTTGGCGTTCCATAGGCCATAGTCACAAATCATGGATCGCATTTTCGTAATCACATGATGGTTGAGTTGGCTGCCAAATTAGGATTGTCCCACGACAGCTCTACTCCATACTATCCGCAAGCTAACAGACAAGTTGAAGCAATCAACAAAGTCCTAAAGCGCATGCTGCAAAGGATGATCGGAGTCCACAAATGGGATTTGCACCTAATCCTGTACTCGGCCTTATGGGCATATCAGACATCGGTAAGAAATGCAACCAGATTCACTCCTTTTCAATTGGTGTATGGTCTGGAAGAAATCTTACTCGTTCAATGTGAAATCTCATCCCTCAAACTTGCAGTCGACCTTCTCCCTAGAACCTTGGAAGAAGAGGCTCGTTTCTTGGAATTAATCCATTTGGATGAAACCTGTCGTGATGCAGCTTCGGCTAATGAAGCTCATAACAAGCGAGTCAAAGCACAGTTCAACAAGAATGTCAAACCTCGCATCTTCTCAAAAGGGGACCTGGTCTTACTTTACGACCAGGGATCCGATAAATTGGGAGCATGGAAATTCAAATCATTATGGATGGGTCCCTATATTGTTAAACGAGTATTAGCAAAAGGAGCCTACGAATTGATGGTCTATTATGGGATTCCACTGGCGCAACATCGCAACAAGTCGTACCTCAAGCGTTACTATGCTTGATCTAGCATAGTAATCCTCATGCTTTATTACATTTTTGTTTTTGCCAAGAGCATTTAGTTTGGTTAAATAATCCACTTTTTGCACTCATTGCAGATGTCGAAGCTGCTGGAATCATTCGTTGGATATGTCGACAGAGCAAGTCGTAGTTTGCAGAACCTGTCTTCTACGGTATGGGTCATTTTCAGTCCCAGCGACGAGTTAGTAAGTTTCACAAGAGTGTGTATTGGTCGGTCTACGAACAATATCGCTAAGTACAGCACATTGATAGAACTCCTTTCTGATGCCATCACACATGGCATATGCCGACTTGTCGTCAGGCTAGACTCACAGCTCGTCATTCTACAACTCACCGGCATCTATGCTGTATGAACATAAGAGTCAAAATTTTGGAAAGACAGTTTGATTTCATCCAATATAAACATATTTCCAGAAGTTTAAACACATTAACAGACTCATTGGAAAACTATGTGTTAGATAGACATTTGTGACATTTATAAAAAGAAGCATCACATCAATATATGCAGTAGGATTATGTAACTCAACCAAAATAGAGCTTCGAAATCAAAAATATATTTCATAGCTGTTTATAGGCTGTACATAATGTTCTGTAACCAAGGAAAAATTGGTCAAATGACCCAAAACTCAAAATTCTAGGGGGCACCCTAGTCTAATGATGCTAGTGATAACAAGTCACCGCCTGTGCAATCATGCGTAAGAGTCTAGTCCATCGACTTGGCACTCCAGTGGTATGTCACTGCAACCGCAAAGGCAGCTCATTGGTCCTCACATCCGGGATACCAAGGGTAAGTCCCTCGATCTGGTCCTCTAGTTCCGAAAGAGTCTCAACCACATCAAGGTCACGAAGGATGGCCCTCCCAACAACCTCTCCTGCTGGAGCGGCTGCTGGGTCTCTGCAGCAACCGCTGGTCGAACTGGTCCCTCATCTGCATGAGCACATGATTTTTGATTAGTCTTGATCATAAGAATATAAGAACATTATAAAGAGAAATGAATAGAGATACGGTTAGAGAATTACCCATGGCACCCCACTGCTCACCAACCGGCAGCACCAAATCCGGGTCACCTCGGAAATCCATACCAGCACATGGGAACTTGGCATAAACCATCTCTTGACGATCAAACCACTTGAAGGTCTCAGAAAAATAAATTTGGGGCTAACCAGCGTGCCAAGACATGAGATCGACCCATCTCTGCATCCGTGGTTCGATCGGTGGAGGTAGGCCAAGTGAAATGTACTACGGCTGCATCTCTGGGATTCTCTCCAAGGCGAAAGAAGTCAAAATAGAACCATAACCAAAGTTCTTGGATCTGCTGCTCTTCACCTTGGTCAATTGTTCTTTCATCACAGAAAGTACTACATCACACCAATTGAACACCTTCAGTTCAAGGCATTCCAAAGCATACTGCATATAAGATCTGTTGGCTATGTGAAGAGCAGAACTACCAACCAGTCTAGCAAAAGTAAACAGAATGGTCTATAAGGGCCGGTTAGTGACATCTCGGATATTGATCTTGCCGTCTGTACTCAGCTGAGATCCCTCTCTGCAATGCCAGTGAATGTACTCCCTCACGGACTCACCCCCATAGGCAGAGCCTGACAATGAGAGAGGGGCACCATGCCTCGATAAACCAGTCAGAAAATAGATGCCCACCACTGTCAAGGGGATCGATTTGCCCCTAATCTGGAATACCTGGTTGATAAGATCCCAGGCATTGAGGAAATCCTGCAACAAACTAATTTGTTGCCTCATGCTAGAGATACGGAAAAACTTCAACAGGCCATAGTTCCGCAATGCAATTACTGTGCCCGAATCATGTAAAGCAACAACATCCTCTTCTTCATGCTCGCATTCTTGCCATGTAACAACCATTTTTCTCTGATAAATCTCTGAAAAAAAACAAGGGAAGAGTCAGGATCTTCAGTTGGTAAGAAATAGGAAAAAATTCATGAGGAAACTGTGCAAAAATTTTCCTCCCTACGTCCATCGCACCCCAGCAAGTGTAGTAGGAGCGTTTCATACTGACTAGTCAGTGGAGAGATCAGTATGCATCGCACCTTTCGACTAAGGAAGGGTGCGATGGTCCTAGGGCGAGTTCTTCAAATCCCAGGGGCTCAGCAGGACAAGGAAATAAGCTCAAAATCCAAAATGAAAGGCATGTAATGAAAGAGCATAGGTTTAGCTCTTACCTGGTCTGAACGGCATTGAGAATCGTCCACAGAATCTCCTAGAATCCACTGGTGAAAATCAGGGGGGGGAAGCACCTCCAGAGCTCCAAAAAACCAAATTCAAATGAAATGGTAAAATGAGAGGTAAAAGTCACTTTTAATTTACTATGCACGTAATTCAAGTAAAATATTAGTGTTTTTAACTCATTTATCAAGCATATGTTTTCATTTGTGATTGGTTTGATGAAGCAAATGAACAGGTACTACAATCTTTGAAAGAACGAATTGCCAAGGGTAAATTAAAAACTCAATGACCATCATCGCAAGCAATGTTGTCATAGAGTTCAAGCTCGTTAAAAAATAAACCCTCCACGAGCAGTTTTAGCGCATAGTTCAAGCTCGTTAGAAAATAAACATAAGTCATGAGCAAATGTTTCCCCCAGCATTTAAGCTCATTAAAAAATGAACCGGTAAATAACCATTGTGGAACGCCTTATCACCAAGCTTTGAGCCTTGGTCGTGTTCTCGCCATCACCTCACTCTATTTTTAGCGATCATTCACCCCCATATGATTGTTTACCCCTTCGAGGAACATCTGCGAAGAGTGATTCTGTTAGCCATCCTTGTGACACTCCCGTGATTGGAAAATTCCAAATCTTACCTAGAATCAGATGCTACCTGAAACCATCACTCCTTCCTCAAAAATGAGTCTTCTTTAAGCTCTTTTCACCTGACTCGTAAAATATGAAAAGATTGTCGAGCGATTGGCCTCTCTGGCTTGTTAAAAGGCATCACAAGTGCTATCCCTCCTCTAGATTTTAATCTTTTTGGACCTGAGGGATTATTACACAAAAAGATCGAGCGCTTGTCTTGTTCGGCTCGTTAAAACTATTGAAAGTTCATCCCCTTTGTATTATTTTACGCTTTTTCAGACTTGAGGGATTATACAACGAAAAAGAACCTTTAGAGTCTTCTTTCCGTTTCTTTTAGACTCTCTAAAATTGAAAGAGACCGAGTTATCTTTGTCGTTAAACTCGTTAAAACTAAATAGCGACAAACTCATCCAACAGGACAAGAATGAGTTTCACTGTCGCTAGGCTTGCTAAAATATAGCGCCAGGTTCGCCCGAAGGGCGGATTATAGAACAAGCATATGTTATCCTCCTCAAGCTTGACAAAAATAAAGAGGTACTGGTTAGCAATGAGTGGGGCAAATTGGGAAGAAAACTTGAAGAAACTTTATTGGTAGCAAGTCGCTCTTGAACATGACACTTTCCTTTCGCATCCATGCCAGGTTGGGTTGTTCCGTTCACTGGTTATCACCATTGGTCCGTCACACCATCCACCTTTGGGGTTAATGCTACCAGTCCATCATTAGTGTCGCCAATATGTTCAATAGAAGTCATTCAGACAATTCACCCGTGTCTCACCCACTGCAATACATTCATGCTTCATTCCTTCATGACCACCACCCTGAACCCTGTATCATCAGTTTGTTTTCACCTCCAAAATCATTTGCTTCGTTTTGTGTCGTTGATGTGGGATTAATTAAGGCCCTCATTCGATGGGTCGCTTCTTGTCGACATCAGCTCATTATCCAAGAAGTTAACTTAGGAACAACCCTTTCAATACTTTGAAGCTTGCATGCCTCAATGGCAAGTTTCTCACTTTCGGTGACAAGTTTAAATCGATGGCCTTCAATCGACAGATTTTACGTGGTGTTCGGCGCCAAGTCCCTTTTCACACCACGTGAATTTTACTGTAGTACCTTGAGGGTCATTGTCATTATTGGTGATTCCTCTCGCGCCTGTTAACAGCTTACATCATTGGCTGGTAATCAGGTGATGTCCTTCAATGTTCGACTCCAGAACATTTTTCACATGGATCAACTTGTACTCCGAGTGAAGATTGAATGATTTTTGAAGACCCCGGATCTAGTTTCATCCATTCGGGCTGTGATATATTCAAGAATATAATGACATCAAATCCATATCATCAGTCTGTCACACAGACAGTTGTCTGTCCTATGTACATGAAAATGAATTTATAAAGTTGAGCATGGGAATGCCCGCCTCAGCTAGATCATGAAAAAATGTTGTCAAAATAATGTATTGTATTGTATCTTATTACATGTCACCTCCCAGCTCGGAAAAGCTTCGGATCCTCATAGTAAAGCATTGCACTCGACATCAGAAAGATTAATGACCTGATGATTTAGGGGGCAACTTTTATAGACATTTTTGGGCTCTTCAACGCCAACCATAAATGTCCATAAACTGAGGGCTCCTAAGTCCCTAAAACTGTTTCTTCACTACCTAAAGGAACAAGGTCAACTGATTACATCATCTCCTAGAAGTTCTCCACTGAAAACTGCTCATAAATTATCAAAACTAGACCATACTGAAAGCTCAATGCAGGGGGTATGATGCATATCACCTTCCCAGTGTACAAGGTGTGATGCATACTGATTTTCTCCTCTGTAGGGTGCAATGGTCGGGAATGGACAAATGGCAGGGACAAAAATGCGAGGTGGAAGATCATGGAAT
>APFE031270301.1:3287-16657 GCA_000404065.3 Pinus taeda | reverse complement strand
AAAGGAAACAATAGTAGACTTTGATTGTTTGTTTCTAAGATAGCCACCCATCTTAGTGGGAATAGCAGCATCCAAGTGGACACTATTCCCAGATAACACTGTGGAAGATGACCTGTATGTTTCCTTCCTCATCCCTCATGACCCCTCCATAAACTATTTCTCCCGGATTTCCTTTCGAGGATCCATCTATGTTAAATTTTAAAAAACCTGGTGAAGGGGGTTGCCAGAAAGCCTTTTCTGCTGAGGTATTCTTGTTGATCTGCATAGAACACCGTGGGAGATGAACCTTAAGCTCTAACTTCTCCAGGATTATGGCCTCTCTTTGTCCTATGAGTTTTCTGGTAGTGACACCTCCCAGGATATCAACAATCTCTTTGAGTTGCTTAAGGATTAGCTTTAGGACACTACTTATCGGGCTCGCCTTATCCTTGAAAATCCTATCGTTGCACTCCTTCCAAAAATTCCAAATTAAGAACCTTGGGGTCAATGCCCAGGAGGAGTTTACTATCTGATTATCTGAAAAAAAATTCCGCTAGTTTTTTAGTATAGCAATGATGTCATTTACATGTTCGTCTGTCTACTCGAAGATATCTCCAACCCAGTTCCAAAGTGTTGTAGTGAATGAGAATCTATTCAGGAGATGATTAGTGGTTTCTTCTTGTTGTCTAAACAGGTGACATCTTGAGGGGCCAACCAAGCCTCTTTTTCTTAGGTTATCCCATGTCAGAATCTTGCCCTGTTGAACCAAACACTTGAACAGTTTGACTTTCATCCAATGAGGATCATCCCAGAGTTCTTTCCATGTCTTATTAGTGTTTGGAAAGTTAAGCCCTGTGTCTATCCTTTTGGCCTCCTTAAGGGTGAAGATACCTACCTTGTTCTTTCCCCATCTTAATTGATCGTCCAAGGTTGAGGTTAAGATTTGCCTCTTCTCCAAAAGACCGTTAAGGGCTATAGCTTGAGTATTCATCATGCCCATTTCACTGTAATTTGGAAGTTTCCATATTTTCCATTTCCCATTGTTCCTTGATTGATCCCAATAGTCACTTACCCTCCTTAATCCTTTGTTGATGGTATCTGTGTGAATGTTTGCTAATTCTTCACCGTGAAGATTGTCCTCCTGCTGCCAATTATCCTCCCAAAACCAGGCCAAATTTCTGTTTCTAATCTCCCAGAAACTATGATTTTGGACTAGGGCCCTGTTCTCCCATGCGCTATTCCAAATTGGTGAACCTTTTACTTTTTCCGTCATTCTTATGAGGTTCTTCTCCTGCCAATCCCTTGCATACTTTTGCTTCTATAGTTTTTCCTAGGGGGCTTGTATTTCCTTTAGCCATCTCCACCAGACTTTGGCTCCTAGAACTGTGTTAAGAATTCCTGGGTCATGAAGACCCAAGCCACCATGAGATTTTGGTTTTCATACCTTGTCCCATGCTACTAGGGCCCATTTCTTCTTTTCTTCACCTTTCCCCTAGAGAAAGTCTCTCTAAATGTTTCTTATTTTAGTAATTACACCAGTTCGTGCCAAAATGGCTGATAGCATATAGATAGGGATGGTTTGGAGGATAGGCTTAGTTAGAATCAACCTCCCTACTATATTTAGGGCTCTATTTGTCCATTTTCTAATCTTATATTTTAGCTTATTTATAACAGGCTCCCAGATTTCCTTGTGTAACAGTTTGTTAGTGAGGGGAAATCCCAGGTACTTTGAGGGAAATGACTCTCTTTGAAAGACCAAAATTCTGGAAAGATTTCTTTGAATCGAAATATTTTTATTGAAAAAGAAAATATTTGATTTCACAAGACTTACCTCTGTTCCTGCTGCTATAACAAACTCACTCAGAATCTGCTTAAATGCTTTGGCTTCCTTGACTATGGGTGTGCCTTGAAGCATATTATCATCCACAAATTGTTGATGTGTCATCGTGTCCCCACCTTGAGTGAGTCTTAGACCCTGAATTCTCCCTTCCTCCTTATCACCTTTGATTGCTCTCCCTAACCCTTCCATCATTAGAATGAAAAGGAAAGGAGAAAGAGGATCACCTTTCCTAAGACCTCTAGTAGGCTTGAAGGTTTTGGAGGGAGAGCCATTGAGAAGAATTGAACAACTGGTAGTGGTAACTAGTGCCATGACCCACTTAATCCAATTGTAATCAAAGCGATAGGCTTTTAGTACTGCTCTTATGTCTGACCAAATAAGTTTATCATAGGCCTTTGCTATGTCTAGCTGAATTATCATCCCTACCTGTTTATTATTAATGAGTGAATGAACCACTTCATGTGCTTGAATTATGTTATTAAGAATTTGTCTTCCTTCCACATAGCTCATTTGCTCCTCTGACACTAGGGTAGGGAGGAGTGGTTTGAGACAGTTGGCAATTACTTTGGATATTATTTTGTACACCACATTGCATAATGCTATAGGTCTAAATCTGTCTGGAGAGGTGGCCTTTTCCTGTTTGGGGATTAAGGCTATGAAAGATTCATTGAGTACCTTCAAGACTATTTTAAATATTTGAGAGTCTTCCACTACCTCTAGAATATCCTATTTTACTATCCTCCAACATGTTTTCAAAAAGTCCACATTGAAGCCATTCGGGCCTAGTTATTTCCTATTGTGCATCTCTGTAATGACTTCCTCAATCTCTTCCTCTGTTACTGGTCTGTTGAGATTGTAATTGTCTTCTCTAGATACCAATTTAGGAATGTACTGAGTAAATCGTTTCATAAACTGATATCTATCTACTGTGGTTTCCTAAAAAATTCTCTGAAAATGCTAGACTAAAACCTCTTCCATCTCTTCATGAGTGTTTCTTTCTATTCCATGCTAATTTGTAAGTTTCACAATTCCATTATTGTTTCTATGCGCTATGGTGGATTTGTGAAAGAATTTGGTGTTTCTCTCCCCTTCCTTAATCCATTGTACTTTGGATTTCTATCTCTAGAATATTTCCTCTTGTAGACATCTGTTTTCCCATTCATGCTAAAGTGACTCTGCCATCTCTTTCATTTCATTTGTATAGCCTTCTGTGATAAGAATTTGGTTTATTTCCTTTAGTTTCTTTTCCACTTCTCCTTTAGCTTTGAAGATATTGCCAAATTCCTTTTTATTCCACTCTTTGACTTTGACTTTAATGTGTTTGAACCTACAGTGTACGAGGAACATCTTTGTACCTTGAAAGTGTAGCTCTTCCTTCCACCATTTTTCAATGCTTGTGAGGAAATCTGAATGTGTGAGCCAAGCATTCTCAAACCTAAAGGGGTTGTTCCTCAGTTTACCAAATATAGAAGCTTCCAATAGAATGGGCCAGTGATCTGAACCTCCAAAAGGTAGGATGAGCGTAGTTAGGCTACTTCCGATGAGAAGAAGTTCCTCTGAGATAATAAATATGTCTAATTTTGAGGCTACTTGGGTAGAGCCCCCCCTTTTGTTATTCCAAGTGAAGATTTCATTGTTGGTTTCCATATCTACCAGTTTCATATTGGTGAGGAAGTTCTGGAAGGAAACTGAATCCCTACCAAGTGTTATGGTTCCTCCTTTCTTCTCCGTGAGTGATTTTGTCATGTTAAAATCACATCCTAGAATCTAGGGTAGAGTTGGGTATCTCTTCTTCATATCCTCTAGTGTTGTGAGGAGTCAAATTTTTTCCTCCGTTGGCTAAGGACCATAGACATTGGTGATCATGTAACATTGCCTATCCCCCATTGGTTGCATACTGGTTGCATAATCAAAGAAAGGTGGTGTCTGGATGCCTCCGCATCAAACACACCAAATTTATGTGGATCCCATAGAGTGAGAATTCCACCAGTAGATTTATTTACCTTAACCTCAAGGTATTCATATCTATTTAACCATTTGTTATGTTTTTCTCTGATCTTCTCTACTGAGCATTTTGTTTCCTGTATGAACACTATGTCAGGTTTTTCCTCTCTGATCCTATTACCTAGATTCCTCTGTTTTCTTCTACTCCCTAGAACTCTAACGTTCCAGGTTCTAATCTTCATTAAGGTGGGGTCTTGAAGGAGTAACTTGAAAGGTCTTTCATCCTTCCTGAGTCAATCATGAGTTTTCCACACTCCAACAACAATTTTTTTTGTCTTTTTCTTCCCCTCCTCTTGCCTGGGATTTTTGTTAATTTTCCTATTATTAATCCTATTGAGGAAGTCCCTTTATTTTCCTGGTTATCATGTCCTCTTTTGACTCCTACAGATGTTTTATGTGACTTGTTAAGGAATATCTATTGTACCTTGTCAACATCCTCCTAAGGTATGGAGTTTATTCCCAGGTTTCCTCCTTGTTCTAGAAACTTTTCCAGCTCTAGGTTCTCCTTTCCAGGATCTCCTGTAAGTCTTAGTCCTCTGTGCCACTTTCACTTTGAGTAATTTCATAGTCTTTTTCTATTTCCATGGTACTCAAAGGGTCTGTCATGTGTTCATTCTATTCCTGTGAGAACTCCATGCTGGTCTCTTTTCCTTTCCCCCTTGCTGCCTGATTCTATGTACTCTTTTGATCACCTCCATCTACTTCTTTTTCTCCTAAGATATCAAAACAGTTGTAACTTCTTTCTTTTTTATCATTCTCTGTAGGGTTCTTTTGTGTCTTCCTTCCCCCTCCTTTTCCTTTTCCTCCTACTTTGGTATAACCTGTCTGATCTTTCCCTTTGCTCGTGTTTAGGTATTCCTCCCTTTTATTAAGAGGACAATCTCTAGATAGGTGCCCATGCTCATGACATTTGTGACATCTGAACAGGATATGCTCATATTCAACCTTTTGGACCCATTCATTATCATAGACTTTTAGAATGACCTCATTTAGAAGGGCTCCTGAAAGGTCCATCTCCACACATATAAGGGTGTAGGAGGTATATTTTCCTTGTAGAGTTGCCTCTACAATCTTTAAGAAATGATCTAATTTATTGCCTATAGCTTTTGAAGACTCTGCATCCAATAATATAAAGGTAAGGAGTAGAGTCTAATCCATACCATTATCTAAGTGAAGGTTTCTCGTTCTAGCACAAAGTTCATCATCCATGGCCGCATGTAGAGAGCAACTGCTGGAAAGAAGTCTGGTCCTCCTTCAAAAATCTTGTCTCTATCCTCCATGTTCATGAACACCACTGTAAAAAAAACCTTTGGATCCAAGATGTATATTTAACTCCCCCTTTGGTTTCCAGTTGTATTTTATCCAAGTGTACAACACTTTCTCTGACAGCAAGATTCCCATAAACTTACATATAATGGCATAGTTTTCCATGTAATCCCTATGCTCTTACAAAGCTGGATCATTCAATATAACCCGTGGCTTAGTTATGGTCTTGGGTTTACAGGGCCCCATCTTGGTTCTATTCTCTATTCCTTGACCTTTGTCTTCTGCTTTCTCCTCTTGTCGATCTTCCTCATGGGTCCCTTGTTTTGCACGGGTTTTGTTGCCTTCTGCCTTCTGAGTTTCAGTTCTTTTTGTCTTGACCTCCAAGGATTGTGGAGGCTTGTTCTTATTCCCTGCTCTTCCTCTGTTTGAAACCACATCACTATAGGAAGGAGTGGAGCTCCCTCCTCCTTGTGTGTGCATGGTCACCTGTTACCCTCTATCACTCCCTTTGTTGAACCCCAGAACCTCAATCTCATTTTCTTCCGACCCACTCGTAAAACTATGTCTCACTATATGATATTCTCAATATTGGTGCATGGATGAGAAAATGTTTTAATTGCTTAAAATTGGCTACACATTATATTATCCATTAGAATTTAATTCCTTTCGTTTGCAATGTTGTGATTGGATGTCCAATATTCGACAAATTTCAAATGAACCTCAGGTAATACCCGAACAATCCTATGAAATATCTAACTTCTGCCACATTCTAAGGATTAGGCCACTCCATGATGGCTTTGATATTCTTAGAATCCAATGCTACTCCTTCCTTGGAAGCAAGGTGTCCCAAGTATAGAACTTGTGATTGGAAGAAATCACATTTGTTGAGTTTGGAAAAAATAGTGTGCTCTCTCAACAATTGTAAATCTGCTACAAAATGTTCTTCATGTTACTCCTTGGTTCTAGAATAAATAAAAATGTCTTCAACAATGATCAAGAAAGAGAAATATGAGGAGGGAAATATTCCCTCTTCTTCTCCTTCCTTTATAGATGTTCTAAAAAATATACATGTTCCTCCCCTCCATTAACAAGACGTAGGAAAGATCATTGAAAGAGATCTCCAAATCTAGTTCCCAACATTATCTAGACTCCCTTGAATCTAATGGAGAGTTGGTCTCACTCAAGTATTATAGATGTTTGATTTTCACATCACCATGTGCAAGCAGTTTGTAAGAATATACTTTTATGCTCAAGAAACAATAAGATCACGTTATATAAGGTTTAGTTTTATATATCTCTCCTTTATCAGTTTGTTTGGGTGAGGATTATTTTTTGATTTTAATGTCCTTTTCTTTTTAGAATCTCTAAAGAAAACCTTTTTTGTATCAATTTTTCCAATGTACGTCAACTACATGCTCCAGTCGCAAATTGTTTATCAATATAAATTTTATTATTATGATAAAAAAAATGTAGAATAAATCATTATTTACCAAAGGTCATGCCTCATAACATCCTAAAATTTATAGGCTAAATTATTCTTGGTATAATGGAATCCTTCAATAAAGTATGATTCAACAATGGTAATAATAATAATCCAAACTATTCCCAACTTTTGAGCTTGTCCAATATAATTCTCAAACACTATACTCCTATAAACAATGTTAATATTACCATAAACAAATTCACTAAACATTTTTGAACTACTATTTACGTATAATATTAGTTAAATTGTAGATTTTGTTAGGGTCCTATAATTTATAGGATCAATGATCATTGATTATTTGCTTTCAGTATTTCATATTGTAAATAATATAGTTTTCTACAAAATATTTCCAGAAAGATAGAAAAATGAAAAGAGGGTATAAATACAAAAATAAAATAAAAGAAATGATAAATGAACCCCATAAAAATGAATAAAACTAAAAGTGATGCTAGTTCAAGTGCCACTACTAGCCTTCTATCTTTGTAAAAGAATAAATAGATGAAATTGTGTGCAACTTGTTCAAAATTCCACAATCCCTTTCTACTTGAGACATATAGTTTAATCATGCTCAAGTTATTTTCAGTTTATGCTAATTAGGTTAGAGTAAATATATTAGCCAAAAAATTTAATCTTGGCTAATATCTTTTTTTTTCTACGCAAAGGCTAAGCTAATTTATATTAAAAAGGAAAAAATATTTACAAGAGGGCGAGACCTTTGAGAGCGCCAAGAGAATGTGCAGCTCTCTATCAACCTGACATCCAGAATGGCCTTGCCATTAAGGCTTGAGCCTCTTACAGTGAAGACATTACAAAAGATAAGGTTCATAACATAGGAGACAGAACATAGACTGTAATTCCTGAGTTCTGCAATCTTTTAAACCGGCTTCCATGTCCAGGTTGGGGCGCTGAACTGCCCCCAAAATGACTGTGCAACCACTACCAAAATTGCTACCCGACCCTATCCAACGTGTTGCAGCTGACCGAACAGAAACAAAATACCAGAGATCCCCACCCCGCTGAGCAAGCTCCGACAAGCATAACCACGTCCCGGACCAGACAAAATCACAAAACTCGACTATCGTAAAATTAGGATTTTTCTAGCAGTTTGTCCACATACCTTCAAAAAACTCACAGGGGCGACTCGTTCAATCATCTTTGTTTGGCTGATATTCTGTGAGCTTATCCAGAGGTACCCATGTAATCTCCATTCCCTCTGGAACGTCCTCCAGCCTCATTCTGGGTGGCAGAATGGGATATAAGGTGTTGGCATGCTGGAAATCAGGCAGCTTGGGCTCGCCATGAGTTGGAAGGGCAAAGGTGGTGGCTCCTGCCTGAGCCTGAGTGCTTCTTGACTGGTCTTGAGCCGTTACTGGCTCATTCAGGTCCAGAATACCACCAATTTCCTTTCTGGCTTCTTCTTGCTCCTCAGTTGGCGCTGGCGAGCTTTCCTCAACCAAATTGCTAGGGGAAGAAGGGTCATATGAATTGTCACCCCCTTGCCCGCTTGGCGAAGAGATAGCAGAGCTGCCTGGCAACTGCTCCTCAGATGAATCCTCTATTCCATCTTCTTCCTCGAAAATAATAGTGACCAAAGCCGAGATTGTAGGTCTGTTGGTGCTGCGCCGATAATGAAATCTCGTAGTTTGAACTCGATTGCAAATTGATTGCCCTAAGTCCTCTGATCCAATGGAGGGAGGGGATGCTCGATTCAGGGGGGAAATATGCATTGGACTGCTATTTCCCCGCCTTCCGGCTCCGCTTCGTTGGCCTCCTCGACGAGAGGATGCTCTATACCTTGGCGCCATTCCAATTAACCAGTGAGTCGAGGTGTAATGTAGCCCATTGAAATCCTGAATCGCACACCAAGCAGGAAGCTTTGGATTGCCTCTTCTGCCGTGCCTTCTTGAGCTTTCTCCCTCACTAGCCAATACACTCAGGAGTAGGCAAACTAAAAACAGGGCTAATTTTCGGCTTGGCTCTCAGAATCTCTCTTCAACCAGCGTTTGAACCGGCTCGCATTCGAATGACTTCTCATACTGCTTCTCCATTTTGAAGTGTAATGGGTAGCTGTCCGGCAATCGATTCATTGATGAGGGGCATTGAATGTTCATGCCTTCCGGCGGCAGGCATTTAAAGGCTTTCATTGTTGATGCCTCGATTGATGGAGAACCAGCTGCCCGTCGCACCCCCGCGTGGCAAGCTAAAATATCATGTACTCGCATGAAAAACACCCGCATCCGGGCTAATCTTGGCTAATATTAGATAGGAAGAATAGGTGAATAAATCTAATCCAACTATATAATCTAGATTATAGAGGTTGAGTGGATTAGTTTACTGTCAAAATAAATATTTTTAAATCTCCCTAGATGAAAAGCTGATAGGGTTTTCATGTTTAAATGAACCCTCATTTGCATCAATAACATTAGGATAGGAAAAATGAAGATTTTGTAAGTAATAAGTATGAAGTGCTTCATTATCCAAAGTTTGGAATTTGAGATATTATTCATGCGCGTGAAACATATCGCAGGGCCGTCCGGTGTTAACCTCCCCTCATTTCACGTCCATTGATTACTCCTCGCCTACATCTGACGACCCACTACATTTCTTGAACCGCCCCCCAAAGCAACAAGTTTTAATGATTGGGGGGAGGGGGGTTTGAAAAGAGGTTTTACCACCCACCGACATGGTGCCATCAAGTGATTCCAAACAGTGAACACCCCCCGCATAACGTGCATTCCTACCAATGGTAACCTCCACGTCCTATCACAACTGCCACTCCTATTGTGTCACCTCACCCTATGTCCCATCACTCCCACGAACAATCCTGCTCCACATATCTGCCAATCCCCAGCTACCACATTGTTGGCTTATATGGGCCTGACCTAGGTTCAGAAGAATTAGTTAGCCCAACAAATCCCGCAACTACCGGCCCTTTCGGCAACAGCTTGTGGAGTGTGGACTGAGGTCTCACCCGAGGTAGCAGGGGAGGGTGCTGGAACCAGGTTTCCACACCCTAGGGATGTCTTGGTGTGGCCTGGAGGTTTCGCACACTAGTTTATAGCTCCACGCTTGCTCGGTCTTCATACAGATCCAGCTTGATTATATTTTTCTTATTAGTGCGCTTTTCTATTAGATGAAGTAGTTACTAATTATAAAGATCTTTAAGAAAACATTTAATAAACACAACTAATTCACGCATTATGAACCCAGATTTAAATTCATTTAAACCATAAGAAGATTAAATCCAACAGATATTATGGCAGCTCAGAAGAAATATATAATTTCAGAAGAAACTTATCTTTATTTCCACTTTATCTTTCCTACATCCAAATCTTCCCTGCACACTCAGCTGCAGGGGTCTATGCACACAGCTACAAACTTTCCAGGCCTCTGCACACACAGTTGCAGAGCCTCTACCTACTACCCTTATCCCTCGACTCAGACTTACAGACGCTTTCAATCTCTCTACTTCAAGAACCCATTACATTTCATACTTCAAAAGAACTAATTTTCCCTCATAGAGCCTCACTCTATTTATACCCTTCCCTGGCCCGTGACCCCTGCGCAGGCTGACTCTATTTATATTTATTTACATTATTTTCAGGAGGAATACCCTTTGACTCAATCCTATTACAATTTGTGCTTCGTGCATTCAGTGGAGTCTTTACCCTAACTTTACCCAAAATGTCTAGCTTCGCGCCCCTTAACTGTTGCGCGGGGCTTCTACTACCCAGTAGTCCCCTAACACAATCATTGTGACTCATCTCAGGTCACTCGCTGGCATTGCTAGACGCTATGTCTTGGCTTCGCAGTTCACCTCCATTTGAGTAGCACTCGTCGTCTTGTTGTTCCTTCATTATCTCCTACAATGCTTCGTCCGGCTCCTACTTCAGTGTTTCTACCATGACTCGCAACCGATGATGCTCATTCTACTCTGCTTGGTTACAATAGAACACCCCCTCATAGGATTTTGATGTGAGTAGGGGAGCAGCATATGGGACCTCCTGGTACCACTGCAGCCACTTCTGACCTTCGTATCTTCTCTTCACACTGTCTGTTGCAGCTTGTGTTGTAATTTTGCAAGACCCTGGCTATTGTTTGCAAGATCCCAATCTTCGAGGGACATCATAGACAACTTATTAACTGCATATCTCCCCATGGTCGCTGTCTTTCCATCCTTTCATTGTTCTGTTGTAGTGCGTCGGCTTGTCCCTCGGTGAGGCAACGACATCAAGACCAATTCTGCTTCATGTTCCCTCTTTTTTGGTACATCCCCTATTGGTGATGCTCCAGCCTTCAGGATGCCCGCAGCATTCACCCCCATACTCCTTAGAGAGTCCTACTTATCCATAAGCTAGATTACTACCTTCGGGTGCATTCCTTATGCAGAGATAATGAACAACTCCATCGGTGTTTCCGAAGTGTAGGCCACCCAGTGGATTCCCCTCAGTGATGTATATGCCCTACGAATCTCAAATGCACTAATTGCTGTCTATTCCAGTTCATGTAAACTTCTCGTGTAAAACCTGTGGCAACTCATTCCATATCTGGGTCATACTATTCATCTTAATTGCCCACCGCCTACTCCGTTTTTCCATAATGTAGACATCTTCTCATGAATAGTGATATCAATGGTCATCATTCCTTTTATCAATGCGTCTGTATGAGCCTTCTCACATGACTGTGACCCTTGTGTTTGGTCAAATGTACGTGCACCATAGTACTCACACATCTATCCCCCTAGGATGCTTTATCGTCCCACACTCTCTTTCGACTAGGTGGAGCGGTGAGACTATCTTCTGAATAGTTAGTTAGACGGTCAACCCGCCCATGTAGAGCTTTAGGTGACTACCATTCACTCTTCCCGGGAAAGGGTCTCCATTGAGTTTAGCTAGTTGAACCACTCCCGCATTGGTAAATTCTCTTACGACATAAGGTCCCAACCAGTGCATGTGGAGTTTACCTGGGAATTTTTTGAACTTACTGTCATAAATAAATACTAGATCATTCTCATTGAAGGTGCACACCTTGATATGGAAATCGTGCCATGCTTTCTCGCATTGTTTTTGTACCTGCTGATGGAATCCAGCCAAAAGTATGTCTTCCTCTAGTTCTTCGAGCTGTGCGAGCCACTCTTCCAATGCCTCTTGGTCTGCCATACCAGTGATTGTCGCGATTTGTAGACTAGGCATAATATATTCCATAGGCATAACAGCCTCCTTGCCATAGAATAAGTAAAATGGTGTCTGGCTAGTCAACTTCTTGCACGCCTTTCTGTATGCCCATAGCACAGTATGGATGAACAAATCTCAGTCATTGCGTCGCGCATTACAAACCTTAGTCAACACGTTTTCCAAAATTTTGTTGAAGGCCTAGACGGTCCCATTTGCTTACGGATGGTAGGGCATGCTCTGTTGGTGATATATCTGAAATTACTCAGTGAGTGCATTGATTGTTTCATTCAAAAAATGCATTCCCTTATCACTCATGAGAATTTTCAGGTAGCCAAACTTGGTTAGGACATCCTTGAACAAAAATTTTGTTGTTGTTGCAGCCATGCAATCCTTAACTGGTTGTGCCTTGGCCCATCAGGTCAAGTATTTGGTCGCAGTAATGATATAATGCACGCCTATCTTTCCTCACAGTTCAATAGCCCCAACGAAGTTAACCACCCATTTATCAAATGGCTATAGTGTTATCTGTGGTTGAAGTGGCATTTCATCCCTCTGTGATGGTTTGCTCATTCACTGACATACATCACAGGCCTGACAGTATGCTTTCGAATCTTGATGTAGGGTGGGACACCATAATTCGGCGTGAAGAATCTTCTAAGCTATGGCGCGACCAACATAATGTCCACCAGCAAGCCCTCCATGTGCTTCGGCTAGGATCTATCAGTGCTCAAATTCTGGTACATATTGATGCAATATCTCGTCATTCCCCATCTTGTAGAGGTGGCCTGCAATTACGGTAAAGTCTGCTACGCATATCACTAATTCCTTCTTTTGCTTAATAGAATACCCCTGCAGTGCATTGCCCGTGGTTAAAAAGGGGATGATGTCTTCAAAGTGGCCATCTGCAATGCGCACGACATATAACTAGGCATCTAAGATTCCCTCCTCTACGCTTGTTGGTTCCTCACCAGTTTCAATTCAGGACAGGTGGTCTGGTCCTGCATTCAGACGTCCTGGCTTTACAACAACCTCAAAGTCATATTCTTGGAACAGTAGCAACCATGGGCAAATGTACTGCCCCAACAAAGGCTTATTCACTAGGAATTTGAGTGTAGAGTGATCAGTGTACATCTTAAAATGTCCTTCGAGCAGATAGTGACGGAACTTTTGGAGCGCGTATACCATCGCCAATCCCTCTCACTTAGTAGTAGACTAATTCTTTTCTACTTTGGACAACCTATGACTTGCGAACGCAATCGAGTTATCAATTCCTTCCGCGCCTTCCTGAGTAAGTACCACACCCAACACTATACATGATGCGTTGACATGTACATGAAATTCAACGTCCCACCTTGGAAAGACCAAGATAGGGGCCGATTCCATTTTGTTGGGTTGTGTTATATTTTTTCCACATAGTTAACAGGGGGTTTGAGGGGTACCCATAACCCCACTTTATGGGGTCCGGAGCAGCACCCCGGAAAATTATGGTTTTGGACCCTATGTTAGGTTGGGGGGACCCACCTATGGTTTTGTGCATGATTTTCGCACATGTTTTTTGGACGCGATGGTTTTTGGTCCATGGTATTGGATGCGATGGTTTTTTGGTCCATGGTATTGGACGTGA
>APFE031270298.1:48151-69262 GCA_000404065.3 Pinus taeda | reverse complement strand
GATCTAACCCCAGTTGATTGAGGTAGCCATCAAAGATAGGAGGGTGCAGCACAGTGTCAGAGTTTGTAATGAACAACTAGTTAATCTTTAGGATCTGTGCCTCTGTTAGCATCTTGGATCCTTGGTTGATTAAAACCCTTAGAGACAAGGGGACCAGTTTATTTTGGGTTTTGAACTGCAACATCTCTCTGATGGCCTCAGGGGTTATGTAGAAAACTACTGCACCTGTAGGGTCAAGCACAAACCTTTGCATGGGGTCATAGAAGACAACACATAGATGAATCAAGTCAGGGAATTGGTTGACCTGAGGGAGCCTGAAAATTGGGAGGAAGGAATCCCAAATGCCTAGTATGTCTGTCCCATCCTTATGCTTGTCCTTAAGTTCATTCAGTAGGTGGATGTGGAACTTACTTCTTGATGAGGAATCCTTTGAGATCTGGTAGTCCAAGTCTGCCAAATCCTGCCACTCTAATTGTCTCTGAGGGGCATTCAAGGGAGCCACATTGAGGGCAATTGGTGCAACTGGAGTCTCCATGGTTGTTTGGGTTCTGTTTGATAAATAATCTTTTGTTTCTTGGGCCAGAACAGCACTGCCTGAGAAAAGGAAAATTTGAAGAATGCAAGGTAGCAGGGTAAGTCCACAGCAATTGGAATAATGTTTTGGCTCCTTGAGAAGGCAAGTTATAGTGTTTAACAGACCTTTCTTGGTAATTGAATGCAGGTTATGGATTCCGGTTCATGACTGCGCAAACGAAGAATGCGGGTTTTTCACTGAAATTGCAGTCTAAATGGCTTGGCTAGTGAAATTCGACCGTCAATTTTTCAAGAGGGAGCTGGGTGTAAGTAGCTTTCTGGTGAATTTAAGCGTTTTTCTGTGTTTAAGGTGTTCTTAGTATTTACAGAAAAAACCAGGTTGCAGAGAGGTTTTCACGGACAAATACCTGTTTAAATGGACAACCCGGGTCGGAATAGCTGGTGGGTAGGCGAGCTGATGATCTGCTGGTCGTTTCAAGAAAGTTGGTAGAGTTTTCATCGTGAAAATGCATGCAGAGGAGCAGCGATGTTTTTTGCAAAAAGTGCAAAAAACGCGAGAATTTTGACAAAATATAGTTTTTTCGGGTCATTGGCACCTTTTTTAAATGACGTCAGCATGGCGTCATAGGTGACGTGGCGGCCTTTGATTGGTCCACGGAGGCGGTGAGGTGGCGGCCAGGTGGACGAATGGTGGACAGGGCGCGCGGTCGTGGCGCTGACATAAGCGGCAAGAGGACGCTGACATAGGCGGACAGGTGGCATCATATCGGGCCCCCTCCTATACGACAAGGAATCTGTCAGAGGGGGCTTCGATGGAACATGGGGGCGACGCGTGGACCCCGCATGACATCAGCGTCTGACAGATATCGGACGATATCTGTCGGACATCGGGGCTGCTCCGAAATTCACAACGACCGTTGGATTAAACAGGCATGATCGGACGGCTATCAGGACGAGGATTTGCACGGCGGATACGGTCATCGGGCGGGTATAAAATAATAATTTTCAATGGTAATTGCACCCAGCGGGACCCTTAGGTATTTTAACAATTTACCATGTTTTTTCAATGTATTTCTTCGTTAACTCATATAAGGCCGAAAAGTTTGGAAAAGGGGCGGAAACAATGGTTTTTAAATGAAATTTTCATACAACGCGGAAATATTTCATAACTTAGGCAAAAAAAGGGGGTTTTTGTAAAGTTTTCGCATAAACGCGCAAATTAGCCCCATACTTAGGATAAAGCAGGTTAAGTGGGTTTTATCACATTTTTTTCCTTTTAAGTAGGTATAAAGGTGCAAAAGGGGTTTTTCAAGGGTTTTTAGGCAAAAATGGAGGGTTTGAATGGAGAATGAGTTCTGATGGAGACAGAGGGGTTAGGCTTGGGTTTTTGAGCTTAACCAGGTGTTAATCCAATTCCCTAAAGGTGAACTATATGGCTATACTGCCAAGGAGGGGGTATTTATACATTGCTTGGGATTTATACACCATGGTGTTATAGTAGTAGAGAAAGGGAAACATAGGGAGCTAGATAATAAAGGTTAGAGGTTAATATGGAGGGAGAACATGAATGAAGAATGATATCACTAAGTTTCCTTGAAAACAACTTAGTCTAGAGTAGATCAAAATGAAAAGAACTTTATACAAGAAATGTGGCTTCCAAAGGCCATAAGAACCAACATAAAACCTTGAAATTTCTCTTATAAGTGCATCTTGTGCAGGGAGGTTAGTAATGAGTGATGAATCAGGAAAAAGGGAAGTTAGTCATGCTCCATTATGTTGTTTTCCTTGTATTTGGTTAGCAAAGCTCCAGTTTGGAGGGAACACCAGTTCTGCAACCCCATCTACTTACCCAACTAATTTGCCTAGCATTTTTTGTTTCTTCTTAGAGGGTGCACTTGGACTTGCAGACCCTTTATGTGCCTTTCTTTTTCCATTGGCTTTTTCCTTTGATTTCCTATCTAGCACTACCCTTATTTCTTCCAAGGTCCCAGATTAAGTAGTTGGGAACCTTAGTTTCTCTGCCTAACTACTGATCTGCCAAGATTAGACAGTTTGGACAGATTTCTTTCTCTATTCTACAACAAAATTGAAACATGGCATGATCCAGATTAGACTGTTGGATCATCCATCAACACTTTAATAGGCATGAAGGCATGTACACACCTTGCTTTTCCTTGAAAATATGGGATCTTTGAGTCAGCAAAGTAGAGCATATTTGGCATTTGAATTTTCCAATCATGAAATATGAAACCTATTGGTATAGGTATCCAACAGATCCCATCTTCATCTCATAGAAATATTTTTCCCTGTCATCATAGTACCTCTCCGATAAATACTTATTCTTGAAAAGTCTCTCAAATTCATTCCAAGTCAACTCCTCTTCATGAATACCTCTGACATTCTTTACATCTTCGCACCACATTTATGCTTTACCTTTAAGACTGAATGTAGTTATTCTGGCCTTCATGTCTGCTGAGTAATCATGTAACCTAAAGAACTTATTCATACCAAGCAACCATATTTTGACATCCTGTGACTTCTTCATTTCTCCATAAAATTTAGGTGGCTTTTCTTTCTTGAACTCATTTGGAAAATATCCCCTTTCACTCCTCCTGTAAGGATGATAATGACCATGACCATGATACCTGTCTGAACCAGAACTAGAATAATTCCCACATCCATTGCCTCGTCTATCATGTGTATCCAAGAATCTTCCATCTCTGACTTTGTCATCTCTATCCAACTTGTGCCCACCATGTGATCTACTACCATATTCTCCATTAGTCCTATCCTCCTGTCCCTGACTAATTCTAAGTGGTCCATGTCTTTGCAAGTCTAACAAGCACTGAAGAATCACCGCATTAACCTTTTCTTGTTTCTCCTATGCCCTAGGAAGTCTCTCTTGATATTTAATGATTCAGACATTATCGTCTTTGTAAATCCTTATTTCTACCTTCAAACTTCTCATAGTTCTTATATGTGAGGGGAGTACTCATCACCATGCTTCTCATATGATTTATAGGGAGGATCTCATGAGTTGTAGTCTACCATCTTTCTAGTCATCTTTGATATTCTATTCCTGCAAGTTATATCATTTCAGCTAAATCAAATCATAAACAAACCAACGTACCTCAGTTTAGTTCAAGGAGGATATCTCATCTGCAAGATCAACTAGATTAGCACAATACATGTATAATCACAATCATCACAGTATATAGACATCATCTCCAATTACAATGAATAATGCCACAATTATAACGCTGACTAGGTACTATGCATAACAAATATACATAATCAACCTATATTCATGACAACACATATTAACAATGACATCATCAACTTTTGCATGACATCACAATGGCAGCCATGACCATTGCCATGCATACACAACAAGCACATAGACCACAATCATAGGGAAATATATGCAACCCACATGTACATATGACAACAAATCCATCCAAGGAGAAAAAAAAACCAGAAATCACACATGGAGAAAGGAACCATGCTCTGATACCACTGCGTAACACCCTCCTCCCACATTTACCCAGGCTAACCGTCCACCAAGGTAAACATGTGACTAAGAGTTACTATGATATGATTTAACTCCCCATGTATAGTTAAGGAAGTGGAATCGACATGACAAGACCAATTTGACTTTTCTCAAAAGCTATAGAATCTTCATGATCCAACCAACCCCTTTAGGTGTCCAACCCTTGAGAGAACTCGCTTTTTCACTGCCCTATAGCCTCAATCACTCCCATGACAAGGCATTCATGTGATTGGGGCCCTCAAATCACTCCCATAACAAGGAATCCATGTGATTATGACCTTTCTCATGCAGTTCAATGTCAGTGACCCGGATTTTATGCCACCTTTTTAGGGCTAGGACTCAAGCCATTTCCTAGAACTTCATGAAACTTCCAAAAATGAAAAATAACATAGAAATAAGGGTACTAATGCAAACACTTGAACAAAGACTTGATATCACCCCTACTATCCATGACAAGAATTTCATCAAACATATCATAAACATCAAATCTACATGTCACAACAACATATCTAAGCATAGGGGTCTCATACTTATCTGAGAATTGTCAGAGAGGTCTAATACCACCTCACAATAGCTACATTCCTATATATTAGGCCATTCATCCATTAACATTTCAAAAATACTAACCAAAACATGATGACATCCATACATCATAACTGTCATAAAACATACTTATAACCAACAAATAACCAGAGATATATCAATGAGGAAACAACCATTAAACCCAAATAATATGAAGAGAAATTACTCATGAAAATGCTAAGTAAAAGGATCTCTTATTAACATATGAAAATAAAAAAAAGTCAAGGACTTGCATGTACCACCTAACCATAGATTGGGTTGAACCAAATCTCTCTTTTAGCTAATCACCCCTATGCCATATTCCAAGCATGAATGTGGGATATCATTAAACAAATCAAACAAAACCATACCAGGGCTTCCAGAGGCCAAGACACCTCAAACCTCAACCATTTATTCCACTTTACATTCGTACATTACTAACAATCACCAGATCGGTCTCTACCCAAGTTGTCCACGGCTCTATAGTTTTCGTTCCAACCAAGGATTCTAGGTATGTAACTTAACCCACAATTGTTTTCAGGATCCACATCATTTTTCCAACCTATTAGTGTCAGTATTTCTAGCCTATCACCGGGATCAAATGAACTTTTACTATGCTTGTTGAGACTATCAAAATAAAAAAATTTATGTCACTAGGTTTACACGTCAAAATTTGGTCACTGTTTGGTTAGTCTAGAGATGAGGTCAATCTTTTGGAAATTCACTCATGCTGGTAACCTATCACACTTTTATGAAGGTGTCATAATAAAAACATGTTAGTCATCATCATCATTCCATTTAGTCTCAGGTCATTCATTAGGTTGCTAGGGTTTCCAAGGTCCATCATTTTCATGAATAAATCTAACAGTGAATAGAGCATGACAAGAAACTCTTGAGTATTGATTTGTCAATTTTCACACATTCATCATGTTCTCATGTTTAAAAAGTTCCAAAAGAAGGAGCTCTAGCACTCAGGAAAGTAAAAGGCAACTTAGGTTTTCAGTTGTAAAGGTAACTATGTTTTTGTAAGCGAAAAATCAATTTTTAAAGGATGGCGGGTCCCATTTCTTTTTTAAAAAGAGAAATAATTTTCCCTATATAAACTCAAAAGCCCCCAAAATTGGTTCATTTACTACCCATTCACTCTTGAGTATTGAGCTATCCCATCCAAGAGAGTAAAAAATTCAGTTTCTTAGGCAAATTTGGAAAAACTCTTGAGGCGTTGTGCTCAGGAAAAAAGTGTTGCGCTCAGCCTAGAATTCACCCAAAACTCTCCAAAATTTTATTTTTTGGCTTGCAAGCTTAATTTCATTTACTTATAAGCCAAGAGACAAGTAAGTACACCATCGTTATCCCTCATTTTCTTTTCAAAATCATCTTATGCCAATGGTACTTCAAATTAGGGTTTGTAGTGAAATGTTTCATGGGAAACGATAGGGTGATAATGGCCATCTTTATTTTTGGTTTCTACCACCATCCAAGGAACTTGAACATCCTTTTTTTATTATATAAACAATAGTATCGAAAACATCTACCCAAAAAGGCAATCCTGCATGCAATATCATGCACCTTTCACGCTCCATAATTGCCATGTTCATCCTTTCTGACACACCATTTTCTTGTGGTGTTCCTGGAATTGTCTTCTCTCTACAAATTACATTCTCTAAACAATACCTATCAAACTATTTCTTACAATATTCACCTCCATTGTCTGAACTGAGACACTTCAACCTTTTTCCTGTCTAATTTTCAACCAAATATTTATGCACCTTTCACACTCCATAATTGTCGTGTTCATCCTTTATGACACACCACTTTCTTGTGGTGTTCCTAGAACTGTCTTCTCTATACAAATTCCATTCTCTGAAAAATACCTATCAAACTATTTTTTACAATATTCCCCTCCATTGTCTGATTTGAGACACTTCAACCTTTTTCCTGTTTCATTTTCAACCAAATATTTCCATTTCTTGAAAGTATCAAATACATTAGATTTATTTCAAATATAATAAATCCAAGTTTACTGGTTGCATCACCAATAAAAGTAACATAATAAGGAGAGCCACCAAGATATGATACCTGAGCATTTCCCCATACATTTGTATGAACAAGATCTAATTTTTCTCTCTTCTTTTCTTTGCCAACTCTGAGGAATCTGACTCTCTTCTATTTTCCATAAACACAATTCTCACATAATTCCAAATCAGCATGCTTCAAACCTGGCAACAAATTTCTTGAGTGAAGAATATGCATCCCCTTCTCACTCATGTGCCTGAGCCTATGATGCCACAACGTTGTATCTTCTCCTGTAGAGGTTAAAGCATTAACAAAATTAGAAATACCATTGCATAAATACAATGTACCAACCATTTCTCCTTTTGCTATTACTAGGGATCCTTTTGTGACCTTCCAATTTTTATATGTAAAAGTAGTTACACAACCTTCACCTCCCAACTACCCTATTGAAATTAGATTTTTTTTCATATATGTAACATGCCTTACCTCCTTCACTGGTCATTGATTTCCATTCTGTTGTTTTATGAAAATTGTACCTATTCCAATGATTTTATAGGATTTATCATCACCCAATTGAGCCTGTCCAAAATCTCCTTGAACATAATCATGAAAATGTTTCCTATCAGGTGTGGCATGGAATGAGGCCCCTGAATCTACCACCTAGGCATCAATAATAATTTTTAATGAAACAATCAAAGCATCTTTCAACAGCTCACCTGTCACATTCCCTTCATGATTGTTTTCTGTTGCAAGTCTCCTTCTTTTCCCTTCTGATATTTGCAGTCTTTCTTCGGGTGTCCTTTCTTCCCCAATTTCTAGCACACTATCCCCGATCTGGACTTGGATCTGCCTTTCCTTGACTTACTGTGATATCCTGGGCTCTTTCCTCTTTACATTATGCTTCCCCTAGTATTTTCAGTCAAAACATTACCTGATGTCTCACCAGAGCTTTTTCGTCCCATTTCCTTGCTAAGGATTGCACTGACAACATCATCAAACTTTAAAATACTAGATCTAGAGACAAAGTTACTAATGGCCATAACCAAACCATTCCAACTTTCTGGAAATGAGCATAAAAATAACATATCCCTAACTTCATCATCAAAAGTTACCCTACAGAAATTAATTGCTTGGTAACTGTATTAAATTCATTTAAATGATCAGCAACAGGTCCACCTTCTGACATCTTCATATTAAATAAACGCTTCATGAGAAATACCTTATTTGAGGCCGAGGGTTTTTCATATAATTTGGCCAATGCCGACATTAAACCCTCTATTGTTGCTTCCTTTGAAATATTAAAGGCTATCAATGCTGCTAGGCATAACTGTATTGTTCCAAGTGCCTTTTTACCGATAATATCCCATTCTCTGTCTGTCATACTCATCGGCTTCTTTGTCTTTCTGATCAATGGTGGGTACGGATCTTTCTGGTAAAAATAATGTTCCATTTGCATCTTCCACAGCTAGTAGTTTTTGCCATTAAATTTTTTGACCCTAAACCCACCATCTTCTGTCATTGCTCCCACTCGAACCAGGAACCCTTCTCTCCTGCGAGTTTGTCAATGAAATAGACCTTCGACTCTAATACCAGTTGTTAGAAAATTATATCTTACAAAGCAATGGAACACATAAAATATTGCAGAAATATAAACACAGAAAATGCATAAAAGGAGAGGGACACAGATATACATGGTTCACCCAATTTGGGCTATGTCCACGGAGAAACAGCCAGTCCTTCCTTTTATATTATCCAACAAAATGAAGAGATACAACCTACAACAGATCCATTGTAATTCCTTGTTCACTCTCACACAATCTCCTTCCTCTTTCTCGCACAGAATACACATATACATAGCCACAATAAAATTTCCTCATATATAGCGAGGGGTTTCCTTCTAGGGAAAAAGCCCTAGATTAAACATAACTTACCATCATATTTCTGCCTAATGAATGACCCAGATTGACTATGAAATTACATCATTTTACAACACAATTTTACATCTATTTTTAGCTTCGGGTGCACTGCCCCTAATACCCTTCCAAGGGGGTGCTCTAAAGAATTGTCGTCCCCCCCCTAGCGGCACAGATAAATGTGTGGCGTTGCTGGCCCATTACCAAATGGGGTCCAATGTCGTGAGACCTTTGAATAAAGAAGATAATAAGGCTCCACACCCAACAATCTCCCACTTGGAGACTGATTATAAACACTCCATCGTTGCTTCATTTGATGGAAAATGACTCCACTTTGGACCTAGTTGTTGTTCATATTCATCATCATACTTTAATACCAATTGAAACCAAGAAGAATCTTAGTTTCGCCTTTGTTACAACTTTTGTTAACATATCTACAAGATTTTGTCTAGTGTGTATCATTTCCAGCTTCAACTTTCCATTTTCCAACACTGACCATATGAAATGGTACTTGATTTACATATGTTTAGTCTTGGAATGAAATGCAGAGTTCTTTGAAAAATGTATGGGACTCTGATTGTCACTATATAACCTACCCAAATCCTGCTTCTTACCCAATTCATCCAGAAACTTTTGTAACCAAATCATTTCTTCACTAGCCTTTGTAGCAGCAACATACTATGCTTCCGTCGTTGAGAGTGCAACAACACTTTGCGGTTTTGCAACCCAACTAATAGTTGTTCCACCTATAGTAAACACATACCCTGTGGTGCTCCTCCTGTTATATCTATCACTTGCCATATCTAAATCAACATATCCCTATAGAGAAATGTTTGAACCACCAAAGCATAATGCTTGATTTGTGGTACCACTCAAATACCTGAGAATCCACTTCACCACCATCCAATGTTCTTTTCCTGGATTGTTCATGTACCTTCTTACAACTCCCACTGCATGTGAAATATCAGGCCTTATGCAGACCATTTCATACATTATTCTTCCAACAATTGATGCCTATGGAACTTTATACATATAAACCATTTCTTGTTGAGTCTTGGGACACACCTCCTTACTTATTTTGAAATTGCTAGCCCAAAATATACTAAATAGTTTTTCATTCTGCATAGTAAATATTGTTAACAACTTTTGTATGTAATCACTCTAAGACAATGTTAATTTTCGATTCTTCCTATCTCTAGTTACTCTCATACCAAGGATTTAAGGATTTGTTTTGCAACACCCAAATCCTTCATTGAAAATGAGTTTTCCAATTTTCTTTTTAGCACATTTATTTCCTACATGTTTGAACCTACAACAAGCATGAATCTACATACAATAATAATATCATATAACTTACATCATTTTTCATTTTGAGATAAACACAATGATCAAAGTGACATCTAGTATAACCTTGTTCAGACATAAACCTGTCAAATTTTAGATACCGCTACCTTGGAGACTGTTTTAATCCATACAAGCTCTTCTTCAACCTGCACACTAGTTTCTCTTTCTTTTTGACCTCATATCCTTATGGCTGCTACATATATATCTCCTCCTCCAAATCCCCATGGAGAAAGGTTGTCCTTACATCTAACTTCTCAAGATGAAAAACTTCATCTGCTACTAGACTTAAAATAGTTTGATTGAATTCATTTTAACAACATGAAAAAATATCTCATCAAATTCTATACCCTTTTTCTGTGCAAACCCCTTCACCACAAGTCTAGCTTTATACCTTTTTCTACCTCCATCTTCTTCCTTCAACCTGTAAACCCATTTATTCTGCAATGTTGTTTTACCTACAAGAAACCTAACTAAGTCCCAAGTTTGATTATGTATTAAGGAGTCCATCTCTTCTTTCATGGCTTTCTCCCACTTCTTCCTGGTTTCTACCTACACTACTTCTTCATAACATTTTGGTTCACCAAAATCAGTCAACAATACATAATATAATGAAGGAGAGTATCGCTAATGGGGTCTACTTATCCTAGTAGATCTTCTAACAACACTTTCAGGTGTTTGAGGTGCTTTTTGTTGGCTTGGAGCATGTTGTTGTTCTAGTTATTGATCATTATGATTTTCAAGCACCTTCACTTTTTTTGTCATCTCATCAAGCACTGTGTACTCTCTATTTTCTTTTCCTTATTTCTTTTCCTACATCTAATCCTTATACAAAAAAAATTCATTGAATATGACATCTCTGCTCCTAATGATTTTGTGTTTTTCATAATCATCAAAGAAATAACCAAAATCATTAACACCATATCCAGTAAAGGTACATTTCTTCGATTTTTCCTCAAGCTTTGTTTTATTTTATTTATTAATGTGGAAAAAGGCTTCACAACCAAAAGTCTTTAAAAATGAGTAGTTTAACTTTTTACCCATCCATGGCTCCTCTGGAATACCACTATCCAAGGAAATTGAACACCCTCTGTTTATTAGATAAACAACAGTACCTATAATATTTTCCCAAAATTGTAAAGGGAATCCTGCATGCAATCTCATGCACCTTGCATTCTCCATGATTGTCCTATTCATCCTTTCTGAAACACCATTTTCTTGTGTTGTTCCTAGAGTTGTCTTCTCTATGCGAATTCCATTCTCTGAACAATACCTATCAAACTCTTTGCTACAATATTCAACTCCGTTGTTTGATCTGAGACACTTCAACCTTTTTCCTGTCTTATTTTCAACCAAAGCTTTCCATTTCTTAAAACTATCAAATACATCAAATTTATTTCGAATACAATAAATCCAAGTTTTTTTTGTTGCATTATCAATAAAAGTAACAAAATAATAAGGGTCACCGAGAGATAATACTTTAGCAGGTCCCCATACATCTCTATGCACAAGCTCTAATTTTTCACTCTTCTTTTCGTTCCCAACTATGAGGAATCTGACTCTCTTCTGTTTTGCATAAACACAATTCTCATAGAATTCCAAATCAACATACTTCAAACCTGGCAAAAAATTTCTTGAGTGAATAATCTACATCCCCTTCTCACTCATGTGCTTGAGCCTATGATACCACAATGCCTTATCTTCTCCTATAGAGGTTAAAGCATTAACATAATTACAAATACCGTTGCATAAATACAACATACCAAGCTTTTCTCCTTTTTCTATTATTAGGGATCCTTTTGTGACATTCCAGGTTTTATCTATAAAAGTAGCTACATAGCCTTCCACTCCCAAATATCTTGTTGAAATTAGATTCTTTTTCAATTTTGGAACATGCCTTACCTGCTTCAATAACCATCGATTTCCATTTTGTTGTTTTATGAAAACTATACCCATTCCAATGATTTTACAGGGTTTATCATCAGCCAATCGAAATTTTCCAAAATCTTCTTGAACATAATCATGAAAATGTTTCCTATCAGGTGTGGCATGGAATGAGGCCCTTAAATCTACCACATAGGCATCAATAATATTTTCTAACGAAAGAATCAAAGCATATTCCAACACATCTCCTATCACATTTGCTTCATGATTGTTCTTGTTGTGCATCTCCTTATTTTCCCTTCCGAGACTTGCAGTCTTTCCTCAAGTGTCCTTTCTTCGTACATTTCCAGCACACTATCCCCAATATGGACTTGGATCTACCCTTCCTTGACTTAGTGCGATATCCTGGGCTCTTTCCTCTTTCCATTTTTATTCCCCTAGTCTCTGCAATCAAAGCATTACCTGATGTCTCACCGGAGATTTTCCATCACATTTCCTCACTAAGGATTGCACCAACAACATCATCAAACTTTAAAGTACTAGATCCAAAGACAAAGTTACTAATGGACATAAATAAACCATTCCAACTTTCTGGAAATGAGCATAGAAATAATAGAGCCCTAACTTCCTCAAAAGTTACCCCTACAAAACTTAGCTAACTAGTAACTGTATTAAATTCATTTAAATGATTAGAAATAGATCCACTTTCTGACATCTTCGTATTAAATAAACAATTCATAATAAATACCTTATTTGTGGTCGAGGGTTTTTAATATAATTTGGCCAATGCTGACATTAAATCCTCTGCTGTCATTTCCTTTGAAATATTAAAGGCTACCAACACCGCTAGCCATAGCCGTATAATTCCAAATGCTTTTCTGCTAAGAATATCCCATTCTATGTTTGTCGTACTCATTGGCTTATTTATCTTTTCACTCAATGGTAGGTATAGATCTTTCTTGTCCAAATAATATTCCATCTACATCTTCCACAGCTGGTATTTTTGGCCATTAAATTTTTCGAACCTAAACCTACCATCTTCTGCCATTGCTCCCACTCGAACCAGCAACCCTTCTCTCCTATGAGTTTATCATCCAAATAGACCTTCGGCTCTCATACCAGTTGTTATAAAACTATATATTACAGATAAATGGAACACATAAAATATTGGAGAAATGCAAACACATAAAACACATAAAACAAGAGAGACAAATATATACCTAGTTCACCCAATTTGGGCTACGTCCACAGAGAAACAGTCAATCTTTCCTTTTATACTATCCAGCAAAATGAAGAGATACAACCTAAAATGGATACATTGCAATTCCCTCTTCGCTCTCACACAATATCCTCTCTCTCTCTCGCTCAGAATACACATCTACATAGCTACAATACAATTCCCTCATATACAGCAAGGGGTTGCCTTCTGGGGAAAAAACCGAAAATTTAGAATAACTTCTACTGTCGTATTTCCACCTAATGAATGGCCCAGATTGACTACGAAATTACAACATTTTACAAGGAAATTTTACATCTATTTTTAGCTTCGGGCGAGCTACCTGTTGGTTACCTATACCAATAGGTTTCATATCTCATGATTGGCAAAATTCAAGTGCCAAATATGCTCCACTTTGCTGCTACAAAGGATCCATATTTGCAAAAGAAGACAAGGTGTGTCCATACCTTCAGGCCTATTAAAATTTTTGTGGATGACCCAACAGTCTAATCTGGGTCATGCCATGTTTTCAATTTATGTTGTAGAATAGAGAAAGAAATCTGTCCAAACGGTTTAATCTTGGCAGATCAGTAGCTAGGTAGAGAAACTAAGGTTCCCAACTGCTTAATCTGGGGCCTTGGAAGGAATAAGGGTAGTATTAGATAGGGAATGAAAGCAAAAAAGCCAATGCAAAAGAAAAGGCACACAAAGGGTTTGCAAGTGCAAGTGCACCCTCCAAGAAGAAATAAAAAATGTTAGGCAAACTAGTTGGGTAGGTAGATGTGGTTGCAGAAGTGCTGTTCCCCCCAAGATCAACTTTGCTATGCAAAAGTACAGGAAAAATAACACAGTGGAGCATGTCTAACTCCCCTCTCTCCCTTTATTTTCCACTCATAACTAACACCCCTGCACCAGGTATGATCACAAGGAAAACTCAAAGTTTATGGTGGTTCTTAAGGCCATTAGAAGCCACATTTCTTGTGTAAAGTTCTTTTCATTTTGATCTACTCCTTACACTAGGTTGTTTTCATGAAAAATTGGTTGTACTGATCCTCATCCATATTTTCCCCCCACATTAACAGCTAACTCTATTATTTAGCTCCCTATACTTCATTTTCCCTGTTATTATAACACCATGGTGTATAAACCCCACACACTGTATAAATATCCCCTCCTTGGCACTATAGCCATACTTTCTACTCCCTGGGAATTGAATTAACAACTGGTTAAGGTCAAGAACCCATGTGCAACCCCTTTTCTCCATCTGAACCCATCCCCCTACCCAAGTCTCCATTTTTTGCCTAAAAAACCCTTAAAGAAACCCTTTTGACCCCCTAAAACCATTAAAGGGCGGAAATATCATGAAAATATACCTTCCCCGCCTTATCCTAAGGTTGGGATCCAATTTGTGCCTTTTATATAACTTCATCAGAACCCCATTTTCCTAAAGTTTTGCCCCCATATGCCTCGTATAAAAATTTGCATGAAATACTTTGGTTATTGCAGTTTCCTAATGTTGGCGGGCAAATTTGATTTTAATAAAGAAAATCGTCACAAACTATTCAAAACCATTTATAAAGTGGAGGGTCCCACCGGGCGCGTTTGCCGAAAAATAATATTTTATAACCCGCCCACTGACTGTTATCCTCCGTGCAACTGATTCACCCGATGACTGTCAGATCGCTGCCTTCCTAGATCTACGGCCAACAGTGATTTTTGATGGGCCCGACGTCCGACCTTTATAAAAAGTGGAGTTTATTTGCCGTGCAGGTTCATCACCCGACGGCCGTCCGATCATGCGCCCGCAGATCAACGGCTCCTATGAATTTCGGAAGGCCCCCGACGTCCGACATATACCTTCCGATATCTGTCAGACGCTTGCGTCACGCGGGGATAGGTGTCGCGGCCAAACTCCGTTGGAGCCCCCTCTGACAGATTCCTTGCCGTGCAGGAGGGGGCCAGATATGGCGACACCTGTCCTTCCCACGTCCCCACCCTGCTGTTGCCCACGTCATTGCCACAACCGCCCACCTCGTCCCCCATTCGCCCACCTGGCCGCCACCTCATCGCTCCCGTGGACTGGTCTCAGGCCGCCACGTCACCCTATGACGTCCTGCTGATGTCATCCAACCCGGACCCACATGCTCACGTCATGCTGACGTCATTCAAAAAACGCGCCAATAAAGCAAAAAGGCCATATTTTTACGGTTTTTTCGCGTTTTTTGTTATTTTCCGTGAAAACGACCTCTGTGCTGTCTGCATGCAAACTACGACCAGCAGTCTACCAGCCAACTTTCGACCATCCGCAGAAGCTCAGAGCACCAACCCAACTACTCTTTCGTCCCAAGCTGCTGGCTAAATAGGTATTTGCCCATCCATTTCCTTGCAAACTGGTTTTTTCACAGTTACTTATAAAACATACCTGGACACGGCCAGACATTGAAATTTCACCACAGAACCAAGCATATCCTGTCTCCCCTAGACAATTTAAGGTCGAATTACATTGGCAGACCCATTTTACACTTCGATTTTAGTGAAAACCCTTCTCTGTTCGCGCAATCATGAACTCATTAACCTGCTCCTAATTTGTCAAAGGAGGTCTGTCAAAACTGCGCAAGAAGCACTCTCAGAAAGCCCTGTACTATCCTATTCTGCTATAAAGCAAGCCTGCTAGTCTGTGTTTCTCTCAAATTCCATTTTCCTAAGATAGCATGCTCATCAGCTCAAGAAACGTTTGAATAGACATGGATACCCCTTCAGCATCAGTAGCCCTTAATGTTACTCCCTTGAATGCTCCTCAGAGAGAGCTAGACTGGCAAGATTTGGCAGACCTAGATTACCAAATCTCGGAGGACGCCCGATCCAGATGTACATTTCACATTCATTTGATGAATGAGCTCAGGGCTAAGCACAGAGATGGAACAGATATCCTAGGCATTTGGGAGTCCTCCCTCCCAATCTTCAAGATGCCTCAAGTCAACCGGTTCCCTGAACTCATCCACCTGTGTGCTGCCTGTTATGACCCTATGCAAAGTGTTGTGCTCAACCCACAAGGTGCAGTTGTATTTTACACCACCCCTGAGGCCATCAGGGAGATGGTCCAATTCAAAACTCAAAGGAAATTGGTTCCTTTATCCCTGCTGGACCTAATCAATCAAGGAGCCAAGGTACTTACAGAGGCAGAGATCCTAAAGCTTAATCAGTTGTTTATCAATAAATTTGACACAGTGCTGCATCCTCCCATCTTTTATGGCTATTTAAATCAACTGGGCCTGGACCTAGCATACATGATAAGCTCAGTGCTAGGGTACAGTTCAATGGAGTTCATAGAGGAAACTGTGCTAGTAATGATGACAATGTTTTCCTCTGGTGCTTTCTCTGCCAAATCCTCAAACAAGAGCAGCTGCTTCATCCTCTACAAAACAACAAGAGGCAGTGCAAAATACTAATCAAGGGCAGGGAAAGGGAAAGGATAAAGTGATGGAACAACCAGAGGGCCAAGAGGGCCAACAACAACCAGAAGGCCAAGAGGGCCAACAGCAACTAGAGGCCCAGCAGGAACAGCAACCAGCAGACCAACAGGGTCAGGACAAGTAGAAAGGAGAGGCACAAACATCTACCCAAAAAGAAACAGCACTAGTGGCACCTCCGAGGCAAGACTCCAGGATTGATTCCTCTGTCCTCCAGACCCCTCAAAGGGAGGACATTAGCAGAAAGAGAGAGAGGGAGACTCCCCTCACTGAAACAGTAGAGAAGAGGCAAAGGCTAAATCCCTTCTCAGAGGAGGAAATGCCAAGCATGGAGGCTTCTGCTAGCTCCTTGCAACAGGAGCAAGACAGGGCAGCATTGGGAGAAGTGAGCTCCTCAGGGCAGTAGCAGGGAACAGGTGCAAGCATAAAACAACAATTCAAAGATGCCAAAAGAAGGAGTGAGCCAATAAAGATTCGACTCTACAATCACCTCCTAAACATGGCACCTGCAAACCAACATAGGCTCATGTCTGCCTTTGATGTGCAAGAAGGCAAGATGACCATGAGCCATTTCACTCCTACAGTGCAGCAACCACAAACAGCTGCGGATTATATCAGGACTAATTTGGAAGTTCTGTCAAAATACATCCACCCGATGGATCAAATTGAGCTTCACAAACAGATGGGTGAGATGGTCTATGCCACTCTGGCAGATAAGACCTTGATTAATTACAGGCTATAGAATAGCCTAAACAACATTGCAGCACAACTTGAGTTGGAGAGGGCATCCTCCCAAGCCAAAGATAACAGAATCAAGGCATTGGAAGAAATAATCATAGAGTTTGGGCATGACCCCAATGACGTTAAGGCAATACAACAAGTCCTTAAACTGAGGGATGCAGACATGGCTGCAATAAAAAAGAAATCAAAGATCCCCCCAACTCTTCACCCACAGACAGATGAGGTTTCCCAGCAGAGGCAAGAAAAGGATGCAGCTACATTATTGATGACATTATACAAGGAGTTGATAGAAACACAGGAAAAGATGCAAGATACAAAGACTACATTGGAAGCAGCATTGCAGAGGAGGGAGGCAGGGCAATCTTCAAAGCCACCTACAGAAGCAATAAACCTTGAGGAAACCCCTCAAGATACTGTCCCTCCAAAACAACAGGCTCAGCAGGATGCTCCAGGCACCATAGCACCAACCACCTCAGCACCAACAATAGAGCGGGCTGAGAGCCTGGATATGCAGAAGCTGAGGCAAGAAATACAGGTGCTAGAGGCTCAGATGTCATAACTCAGCCAAGCCCAGGACAGCTTAGTAAAAATAAATGAAAAATATGATAAGTCTAAGCAAAATGTGGCTGAGAGGGAAAGAGAAGTAAAAGCTCTGAAGAAAAGAATTGCAGAGCTAGAAAAGGAGCTCAGTTTTGATAAAGTTATAGCAGAGCTCAAACAAGTTATCTGGACCACCATTGGACAATCAATAACTAACCAATGGGAGTACATTGAGGCCATATATGAGCAAGTGGGCCTCATTGGTAGAGCAAGAAAAGAACTGCACAGAGCAAGGACATCTCTAGGCAGTATGCCTGAGATCGCCCCCAAGATGATTGAAGTGCTCAACTACAGGACAAGTTCCCAGCTGGTGAGAATGGGAATTGGAAACAGGACTGAAACAATCTCTTTAATCAAAAGAGTCCTGACAATGAGGAACCTAATTCAGACCCTGGACAAAAGAATCCAGGATATGCAAGCTGACATAAATAAATTCCAGAATAGGTTCTTTGCTCTACAGGACAGAGAGCTCCCCAGCTTGTTAGAATCAGGGAAGTTACTCTCACATGACAAGTATGTCAAGAGAGTAAGCAGTTTTGCAGCAATACAGATTGTTGAGGCACCAAGTGCATCTTCAGGAGCAGGCCCAGTAATAGGGAAAATTCTTTTTGAAAGATTAGATAATTTGTTTTTTATTAAGAATGAAGTCACACACTTATTTGATGAGCCCCCTCACTTCTATAAATTTACAGAGGCTGATGAGACCTTAGGGTCAATTTTGAAATAGCAGTTGCCTCCTCCAGACACATGGCAGGAATTAATAGGATTGCTTTTGAATCAAAGTTAAATAATCACATCTTTTTCTTCAGCAAAAGGTTTGTATTACACACATAGCTGGACAAAAGATACATCAGCAGGTATGAAGACGTTGAGCCAACTCAGCATAGGTACTCGGTCGCAACAACAGCATCAACAAGCACAGGTGGCAGGGCCAAGAAGATACAGAAAAGTAACAGCTGCACAACACATCATTAAGTAGTTATGATAAAGCCGCTCAACCGACTCCGCAAACCCCAAAGGTCAAAAATTACTCTGACGGGAGTTAAGAGCTTTTATAACTCATTTAAGACTATAATTACTTCTCATCTACAAGCCATGTACGAGTGCAAGAAGATATTTTCTTCTCAGATGACTTAATGCCTGAGATATTTTTGTATCAGACTTCTATATATTTCCCCTCGCATTTGTTAGCAGGGGTTGGACTCCGGATGTAAGAAATCTCTTGAGAGCTCTTCTGTGACTCCTCTATTGTAAATCTTCAGACAGCTAATACAAAGATGATGGGATTTCTAATAGCATTGTGTTTCTGATGTCTGGCTCGTGTATGGCTGAAAGTTGCAGGATTCCTGTGTATTCCATGGCTCAATAAGTTTTCTTGTTACTCTTTGTTATATATATGTTTACCATATTTTCATACATCTTCCATGTTTTCCATATACTCAATATCTAAGTAGCAAGGAAAAAGAATAGTCTCAGGACTTAATCATTGATTACCCTGAGCTCAATCTAAGCTATTTCATATGTTTTCTTTAGTTATGGTAATGAAAGAGTAATTCTTAAGTGCTACCTTTCACACCATATCATCACAGAAATCTATTTTGTTTTAGGAATTCAAGAAATTGCTCCTAATCAATAGACTTCTCTCCCACTAGCCAGCTTAGTAAGGAATTCTTAAATGCTCTTTGCTAGTTGATTGCACATCACCCTCTCCAATTTACAATTTGTTTCATGAAATACACACAGGCCCTGTAATTCCAGCTTCACTTAAGTTAGGATCTCAAGAAAGCAACTGCTACAGACCCCATTGCCCAATGGATTAGTTTCACCTGCAGAGAACACTCTAAAAGATATCAAAATCATCCTCCCAACCAAACACAAAAGACAATCAAACATTCACTTCATAACTAGCCTAAGAACTTCATTAGAACAGTGACAAATCATAAAGAGAGAGCCCTCTCGTATTACAGCTTGGCTAGAAGTTGTAATCCAAAGATTGGTTAGTGGTTACCCTGGCCATATTCCCTAGGGAGTCATAGGCAACAACCTGGGTGTTAACATCATCCAAAGCCACAAAATCTGCTTCAGCAAGTGTCACACGAGTTGAAATAGGAAATTTGTTAGAGGAATTCAAAACATATCTGTTGAGTACCTTAAGAACTCAAATTGACACTCTTAAAGCTAAGAAAAGACAAGAAGAGGAAGATCAAATGATGGCTATCTTTTGTCCAAAATGCCGGAAGAAACATGCCTCCAAATATTGCCCATTAGAAAACATTCAAGTTTGTAACTTTTGTACTGAAAATCATGATATATTTCATTGCTCTAAAGTCAAGGTTTTGTAGAATTGTAATGTGGCAGCTAATACAGATATGGAGAATGTGTATTTTATGGGCGCAAAGAGGCCATGGCAGCCAAGACCTCCACCTCAAGATATGTTCCCAAACCAGAAGTTGCAAATCCTGCACATGATCAGATGTATGCTCAGAATTCATGGAATGTACCCATGCCATGGCAGCACCAAAGTTACCCACAACAAAAATGGATACCATCTCAGTAATACTCTCAACAATATCCCCATACCCTCAACGACACCAACCATATTCGCGGCCATATCAACAATATCATCAACCATATTCGCCATATCCTCAATCATATCAACAATATCCTCAGTAGCAAGTTGTTTACCCACATCAACCCCAACCTACTCAACAAGCATTTCCTGCTCCTCCACCAATAAATCCACCACAATTACAACTTCCATCTGACCCACAACCTCCTAGACCTACTCAAATCCCTGCTCAACCTGTACCAAATCCAAATAACAGAGCAGAGAGACCAACTTACAATGTAGATTAGGGACCCTCATATCTAACATTACCCTTGCAAAATATCAATTTGAGGTCTAGTAAGGTACTTCACAAAGAATCTCCAGCAGTTGAAAAACAAGGAGACAATGAAGAAAATGAAAATGAAACTCCCATTCAAAGGAAACCAAATGATGACATCAAAAACAAACAAATGCAACCGTTTCATCCACCACCTTTTCTAGATAGGTTGTTCCAAACAAAACTTCCCATGTCTATACCACAATTTGATGTTTTAGATGAGCTAAAGAATGTCTATATAAAAATCCTGCTACTACAAGCCATAAAAGACATTCGCATATATACTAAAGCCATCAAAGAACTGTGCCTTAAAAAGCCTACGAGGAAAAGAGTTGATCCACAAACCATTCATGTTATTGGACATTTAGCTGGCCTTATGACAAACACCATTTCAATGGAA
>APFE031270298.1:0-33491 GCA_000404065.3 Pinus taeda | reverse complement strand
TGAAAGATTCAGAACGATGCTTGGACTCACCAACATCCCTTCAGATTAAGGGGGGGAATGTTGACACCTAATCTTCAGCGATTGGGAGAATTAAATGTGAACAGTCATCAAGAAGATGAACTGAATGATCACATTCATGTATATAATAGATAGTTGCCTAATGGAATAAATGAATCAGTTTTTCTAGAGTTACTCCTGGCCTGACAGTTCTCAGTACCATGATGACTGTATTGCAATTTTAAGAGAAAAACAATGGCTACCCTTCTTGGAGAAGTTTAATGGGAGCAATGAAGAAGTAACTAAACAGTTTTCCTTTACATTTAATGGAGAGAAAGAATTGATAGGCAACTTCTCATTTAGGATTTCAGAAGACACCATATCACAATCCTTGGGGATCAGCCTAGAAGGAGAAAAATACTTCAAAACAAAACAATTCAAGGAAAAATCATGGACCCAATTCATGTCTAGTTCGAGGGTTTCATCTGTTAATTGGAAGAAGGGTGTCCCTAGGAGCTGGCTGATGCATCCATGGGATGAAATGGTGTATATCATTCAGAAATTTGTTACGTGTGAGAGTCGTTACAACATAGTCTATTTATACCACATCAAACTCATGTTACATTTAAAAGGGAAGTGCACCATTAGTTTACCCTATTTCCTCTTGCAGAGCTTGACCAAGATTTCAAAAACTATCCAAAAGAAAAAGGGTAATGAGGAAAAAAGCTTATATCATTTTGGGTTGAATAAAATTCTCATTGAATTTGAAGTGCAGAAAAGGGGAAAGACATGGAAGGAATTTCTGGTTTCCAATCAAATCAAAGATGGAGAGGATGAACAAGAATAGAAAGAGTACTCAGGATTTATGCTTGACATTGATGAAGAGATCCCTGTGCGCAAGTCAAGCAATGTCCCTCTACCTAGTAGTAGTGTGAGGACGAGAAAGATGAGGCAAGAAGTTGCCCAGAAAATTGAGCAAGATAAAATTTTCACTACATATACAAGAAGATCCAGGAGAGTAAAAAAGACCTAGCAACAAGAAGATCAACCAGAATCAAATGCACATGCACCAACGGACATCAAGAGCAGTGCTCACTCACAGCCTGGACCGGAGGCCGAAATGGAAGCTGAGAGCAACAATAGGAAAGGAAGAGAGTCACCGCCTGCAATCAAGAAACAAAGGAGGCTGGAAAAACAAATTGAAAAGTTAAAAGAAGAAATGACGGAGGCCAACATGCTGGAGAAAGTCATTAAGAGGGATAATGAAATGTTGAGAACTCAGAGTAAGAAAACCCAGCATAAAAATGAGAAGCTTAAGGAGAAAATCAAAGAGCTCAAGGCTGAAAAAACTGACATTCGCAAGTGGGAAACCAAATGGTATACTCAAAAGAAAGCCCTCAAGGAGAAATACAAGAATTTGGAACATGAGCTCCACATTCAGAAAGATGCCCAAGCTCAGAAGAACATAGATGCATTGTTAAAAGTAGCAGAGGTACAGGCAGGAACATAGTATAGAGGCAGCACATCAGGATTAGCATGAGGACATGCTAAGTCATTGAGCTTGGGGGAGATGTTGGTACCATTCCATTGCCATCTTTTTCTTATAGAAACACCATCATTTGTCTAGCTTTTTCTTCCATAGACCCCTCATATCCATCGAAATTGATTAATTAATAACATTATAGTTGTTAGTTTACATTAAAGTTAATTTATTAATTTTTATGTTAGAAATTAGGAATTTTCAACAAAAAGATTAGAGGAAGTCATGACATCCTTTAAATGGTTTATCATCCGACATGTGGCATGACAGACAAGCCAAAGCAATGGATATGAATGAGACCTAGAATGTACATGCATGGTGAAAAATCGATGCAATAGCAAATCAAAAGCTCCTAGTTGTGTGGTCAATGTTAGTCAAACCCAAGCCTTTTGGTCACAAAGGCAGTAAAAAGCCATGGTTTCCCAAACTGGTTTCGTTTTGTTTTTGGAAATCGGTTTAGACTAGAAAGGACCAAAAATCACTCTTTTGTAAAAGCAGAAACATCTTCTTAATGAATGTACATTCGATTTAGATAGGGACAGGCAGATAAAGACTACGTATTGTTTTGTTTCAAGGATAGTTCCGATTACGATTATTATCTCTGTGTATTGTTTGAGAATGGAACTCTTGTATGTGATTGCAATCTTCAGAACTTAATTATAGTTACCATGTTACTCCAACAATGTTTATGCGTTAATACTCTCGTTGCTTGAGGTTACTTCAGTGTGCCATTGAGGCGTGGACAGGCCCTACGTGGATTAGTATATTGTTAATTTCATTTACATAGCATTTTTGAATTTGAGTAGTGTGCATAGTGTTTAGTGTTATTTCCATGTTTATGATTTTATCGATTTGATTAGAAATTCTTGCAAATGGTATTTATGGTGATAGCTTAAAAGATTTGATTGTTAGATCATTGAACTATATCCTGTAAGAGATTTGATCCATCCTTAGATTTTAAAGCATCTCCATAGACTCTGTTTTCATGCATTTAAAATTCAGTGTGCTTTTGATTTTTCATGAATGCTTAAGTGTTAACTAGACAGAGCTTTTGTGCATAGCATCCTTATAAGAGGATTAAAATCTCAGTCTAGCAATACGCTGTACCTTTAGGACAATTAGATAAGTTAGATGATTTGAGTGTTAAGGTGAGAGGAAACATACCTTAACCTCCTATAAAGGAGTGATGTAGTCTATCACAGTAGACACTTAGTTAGGAATCCTTTTATGTCTATAGACTTTAGATGCGTGCCTCTAAGTTTACCTACCTTGATTGATAATAAATCTAGTCTAATCTAGTACCCTAGATTGGCCACTACAGTAGTCTAACAATTATTCTTTTTTGTCGTAAAAGTTATGGAAATTCTAGCCATATTTTGAGAAACTCTAGTAGATATTTTTGTAAATCCAAGTAAAAGTTGTCAAAATTAATAATTTTAGGTGCCCTAGAAGTTTTTGATGGTGCTGAATCCATTTCCACCATTAAAATCATGATTCAATTACTGCCTCTACAAGATTTTTTGAATCTTTTTCCCAGATTCAAGCCACTGTTAGTGGTCTAGGCAATTCCTCTGCCTCCGTAGGCGGCTCCTTATTTATATTTTTATTTATTTACCATAGCTTTTTTTCTTACTATTGGTAAAGCTCTTTATATTTTAAATTTATGTTGTGTTTATACATAATACTAACTAGATTGATTTTTAAATAGGGCTTACAATAGATTAACAATGTTAAATGGTAAATATTAACGTTTACATTTACATTTAAGTTTACGTGTTTACGTTTTTACCCGAGATATACCCCATGGGCACAATAATTATTTTATTTTTAATATGAAATTACAAATAAATTTAAAAAATACATATATATAACCAAAAACAATTTTATATTAAAAATAAAATAAATTTTAATAATTGAAAGTTAAAATAATATTATTTGAATGAAAAGTTGCTTTCTATTTTCAAAGAGAGTAAAACGATTTCTAGTTATTTTATTTAAAATTTGAATTACAAAAAACTTAATAATTTAATAATTTAAACTGCAGTAAACTTGGGCTATTGGGTGATTTTTCCCTAAACCATAGGGGTTATAGATCATATTGCCTTGATAATTGGCAATGTAAAGGCATTTTTTAAGATCTGACACTGTTTCTACCAGGGTAACGCCTATCCAAATCTCATGGAGGATAAAGCTAATCCAGATCGTGCCATTGGATTTTCAATGGATCCATGCATTTGGTGCCCCTAAAAACTAACATCTCAACCATCAAAGTGATTTTAGATTCTATCGACATTGAACTACTCCCAACTAGTTGGGAACTAGAGAAAGATAGATGCAATGAGCTTTTGAAACCTAGAAAAAAGCTAGTAGGTTTATAGATTCAAAGTTCCTTGTAATGGAGACATGGTGGGTGCTTCAGATGTTGGTTACATGTCTAGTGAACCACTGTCGATGGATCAATGGATGCCTAGGTTTCATCGAATTCGGTCTTTGACAAAGTTGAGGAAACCTTCAGATCTGATGCTGGATTACTCTCACATTCTTGTTGAGCTAAATCAAATTCACTCGCATTATTCTTGAGCTAAATCAAATATTCATCTTGCAGAATGATTGATCCAATCGTCATGCACTATGGCAAAGGTCAACTATCTTTCTTCTTGGCCGATCCAGATATTGTGCTAGATCTGGCGAGTATCTCTTAACAAAGTGTGAAAAAGCATTTGGTAATTAATTTTAGATTTTCTGGAGTATTTGCATATTAATTTTTTTTGTTACTTTACGTTTTTCATCTATATCTGGACGATGACAATGGATGGTTCCAAACTTACATTTGACATTTTTAAATTATTTAAATCATATTTTTTTATTTTTTTGGAGGTTCTCTACATTATTTATTTCTCTTGGGAAATCAGATCCTCCATATCTGTCTTCAAAACTTCAACCCAAAAAATGAATTATCCTTTTTTCTTAAATGTGTTATTTTTTGGTTGAATTCAAATTGCAGATATCCGCAGACACACTTGCGAATGGAACTTTAGCAGCCATGGCCAAAAATGAAAGGGAGCATGGTGTAAAGGTTTATCAGGTTTCTTCTTCAGTGGTAAAACCCATAACAATTCAAGAATTTTTAAAAATAATATTTGAACATTTTAAATGTAATCCCTACATTGATCGCAAAGGAAACCTAGTAAAATTGTTGAAGCAATTCACCTGCGTTAATACTATGGAGAATTATGGGTAGGCTCTAGACATAGCGGTTAGTTCACCACTATGTTTCTTACTCGAAATTTTGATGAATATAAGTGGAATTTGAAAAGTTAAAAATTTAAACATGTAAATTTTACTTTATCTTTGCATATGATCTTTGTTCAAGGAGTAGATTCGTTATTTAATATAAAGAATTATTCATTCACCATAATTATAAAGAAATACATAAAATGAATCATTTCAAATTGATAATTATATTCGAGATAGCGAGGTTATCAAGATCATATACAAAATATATGTTACAACAATTGAAGCACTTGGAAAATATCTATGAGCTATATGCATTCTATGAAGGAAAGTGAATTATGTTAAATGGGCATGAAATACAAATTTACTGGTGATGTATTTCTTTAAACATTTTGATTGGTAATCAAGCAACATACATTAATAATTCTTTTAATATATTTGTGCAGATTCGATACAATTCTGAAAAATTGTTTCAAGAGCTCTCTGAAGATGAACAAGACAATTTCACATTGATGTGAAGATGAATGAGATAGTTTCAGATTTGAGGTTAAGATTATGAGTGGAAAAATTACATTGGAAATATTCATATTCCTTGGCTTTGTGAATACATCTTAAATGGGTGAATATGTATGAGTGGATCAAAATAGTTGCAATCGCCATGAAGACATCAATTTTCACTTCACTAGGTTCACCATTTCTGGGAGAGTGATGGGGGTTGTTGGAGAAAAAGGTTGTCAAGATATAAATCGAGGTCATGCCAATGTGAAAATTGAACTCATTACCACTAGAAATGATATCATTAATTATGTGTTTACGTTGCGGGGAGGCAATTACGCATTTACAAATATTACTTTGAGGAAATATAGGTTGGCTTCTTCCCATCATGAACACATAAGGTTCATCAATCCTCTAGGAGTATACAAATATCAATTCATATAAAATCCCACTACATTTTTTTTCCAAAAAGGAAAGGTCATGATATTTTTATCTCTTTGCCTTCATTTGATATGCATAATAAGTCTAGAGATTCCCTAATGATGAGTGTTGAGAGGAAATAGTAGCCCCCCATGAAATCAAATGTGAAGAAGTGGAAATAGCGGGTTATGTGAGCCAATTGTTAAATAGAGGAAGAAGATACACGGTCATACCTAATGTTGATCCTAGCTAGGATGATGCTACGCATGAGGTATAATGATTGAGGTTTATAGAGTATATTTTCTATAATATTCTCTTTCAAATACGTGATTCTCATGTCCTCCTAACAATTGTCCAAAGAGGCTCTCCAGAGATGGACTTGGGCTTTGGAAATATGGTAGTAGATGACATCTTTTATGTCCCAAATTATGATATGGATGGATTAGTTGTTTCTCAGGGTAACCTTATTTTAGGTGTTCATGTATACCTTTATTTAGATGATGTCCATGAGGTGAAGTGCCCTAAAAGAATCTCCTTGGCCAAATCAATCGCTTTTCATGCAACATATGATGCACATGGGAAATTTGCTTTTAATTTTATTGCATGTGGAAAATAAAGGTTGTTGCCATACTACAAGAGTGAGAATACAATATTTGATGTTTCACTTCCATCTATAGAGGTTCTTATTGAGCACAGTCATGTTAATATATCTCAGCCATTTTAGGTCACAGGTTTCTTAGTTGGAGGACATGTGGTGGCTTCTGAAGGAGTCTATTTTGAAGGTGTTAAGATATTACTTTATGGACGAGAAAGAGCTACAATAGATGTCCAGTGATATTACAAACTTGATCATGCAACATCAACATGCTACACAATCAAGGCTGAGAAGGATCACTTCAAGTTTAGAATTTTGGAGAATTTCATGGTTGTACCAAACATGGCTTCAATCCCAAAGATAGAAGAAACACATTATAATATTTGTGGTTCCCTGAAATTAGTGACCAATGACTATGATAGCAAGTGTCAAGATGGCTTGACACATGGGCTAGACAATGTTAAGCCTCAACTAAAGAGGATTGATGATATGGAAAACTTCTACTTCAAGGTTCAACCATCTTAATATCAAATATCCCCACTGACCAAAACATTAGAACGTGATTTTGGTCTTCAATTTTCACCATCACATATTGATGTGACAATAACTAGACTAATGTTTGGCATTGAATTTATAAAGTCCCTTGTTGATATCTTTGGATCGGTCATATGCACGGAAGGATGTGGCTCCTCAATTTCTATATCACTTACTTCTCTAGCTGTTGAACTCTAGGTTCAAACGAGTTTAACTCTTTAAGTTTAACAAAGGAGAGTAGTGACTTGATATTTGAGAAAAGTCCTACGCATTGCATCTTGAGGTAAAACATGGACCTTCATCTGATTTGTTAGATTAGGATGATTACTGCTATTGGGAGAGAAAGGTTATTTAGGTCAATGTTTGTGTTTTTGATCATTCGAAGACAATGTTTATCCAAAAAGTCTATTGGTTGCGTATTATGTCTACTCATCCCGTGGCTTCTTACATCGTACAACCAAACAAAGAACCAGTGAATTTGTTGATTGAGAAAGGATGGTAGAAAAGCTACTTAGGAGCTTCATGTGTGCACATGCTTCATTTCTTGAACTCGTGCATTTCCTTTGGAATGTCTTCATTGGAATTCAATGTATTGAACCATAAGCCTATACCTTTGACTACTGAAAAATATTTACTGAGTAGTGAAATACATTTTGATTCAAGTTCTTATCCAAAAGCAAATGAGTTGTCTTAAAGCATTAATGTATACCTATGGAAAAAGGAGGTTTCATTTATAGATATGATCAATAATGTTAAGCTTGTTTCAAGTGCTAATGGACCAGGAAACATTGTTGTATATCAGTACACTGACTCGGCCAATCTTGAAGATGAAATGGTCTTTTTTTTGAGAGATAAAAGGTATGCTAGTGAGAAAAATAGTTTTGAAAAGGTCTTGTTTTATCCAAGAAGTCAGGACATTGTTGTTAAAACTGATGGTTGCCATCTTGCTATTCCTTCTTTTGTGGGGTTCCTAGGAAAGTACATTCAGGGTAAGTGTTGCCAGCAATCCCAGGTGTTGACATTAAAATAATTTCTCAAAATGACAGTAGAAATGGTCTTCTGAAAAAGGGTGACTTTGTTCTTCCAACTTTGACAGGATCAGATGGTCTGTTTTTGGGTGGTCCTTTGTATGATGATACTGAGTACTATCTTGGAACTTCCAAAGGATATCATTTAAAAGGAAATTTCATAGGAACCCTTTTGAATCTTACTTATATTCTCATATAATTTGATCAGATTCCCCACTCAACTAGCCAAACCATAAAGAGTATTTGATCACCATTATTTGACCTTCTATGCACTCCCTGTGTTTTTGGTCCTCAGTATAGAAATCAATGAATTTGTGTCAAACGACCGCTAGATATGGACAAAACCTATTCAATTGAATTGCTTCAAACTACAATCATGTAAGTCTAGATTCTACTATTACTTTCAATGCTTTACAATGAAGCCAATGTAAATGTAGGTTGTATGTGGATAAAATATAAACCACTGTAAATGTAGGTTGTCTTGTATGTTAATGTAGGGGCACACATGATAAAATATTTGGGAGTGAATGAGATATTGTTTCAAGAGCTTTCATGCTTTATCTAGAGATGTAATATGCAATGTGAAAGTAATTTGACTGTACTGGAAATGGACTCATATCCCGATAATACATACAATTTCTTTGCAGACATATTGATTGATATGATGGGGAGATTTAAATCATTATAGGAGTTGGTCATATGTGTTGTGCCTCTGCTTAAAGAAATATGTGTCTTGTTAATTTGTTTTTTGAGAGGATTCCTAATCTCCAACGTTTGTTAATGGGTGACAACTTTATCTTGGTAAAAACAAAACTTCTGCTTTTCTTTTACATGTGCAATGAAAAACATGTTTCAATGTTTAAGAATGTTTGAATTTGCTACTTAGTTTTCAGGTATAGCATAAAAAGGAATTATAAAAAGTATATATTGATGTAGCTTAGGTTGACTATAATGTTTTCGTTCATTGTTATGTCTTGTTTGTAGACTAAGTATATCGAATAGATATGAAACAAAACCAAGTAACAGATTTGTTTCATATGTATTCCTTAATGAAATTCTACACTACCTAAATTAAAAAAGTTAACTTGCTATAAGATGTGAAAAGACCATAAAATTATTCCATGGTTTTTTTCCAGTATGTTCATAATGAATATTTATGTATTTTCCCTTGTAAGTAAGTGCATAGTTGGCTTATTCTGGTTTTGAAATGAAATGCGGGAACTTTCAAAATATCCCATACCTCGACATCTCAGATCCCCACTCTCTCATCTCGATATATAAAAGTTTACATAGACATGACTAAATTTCATGATAGGGAAATCAGTGTATTATGCTTCTTTCTTCAAAGCACCCCTGCTCTAGAGATGATAGAACTTTGTTTAATTGATTACTTGAATTATGACGATGCATGATATGTAAAGTTTTTGGAAGAAGTGATGTATTTGAATAGATTTTCAAAGAAAGCAAGGATATTGGTATGAGAATATTCTTTTCAAATACACACTTCAAAATCTTTAAACCGTCGACTAGTAAAAAGGTTTTTGGGCTTCATTTTCTTTTATTTTTTTCTGTACGGAAGGGTATGACCAATTCAGGTTGTTTTTGGATACAACGATGAATTCTACCATGGATAAAAGGATGTGGACACTAGTGGAATGACCTGTATAGTGTTGGGCAAGATTGAGTATGGAAGAAGATGGCAATCTCAACGAGTGGGTATGCAACATTTTGCCCCATTTTCATTTTATTTATCATTCATTGTTGGAGCTGGTTCTAATAGTCCATTTTAATTATTTATCTTTTTATCATTTATATCATTAAAAGTTTCTCATGCAAGGTAACATCTTCAGTTGCTTTAGATGAGTATCCTATAGGATTAGGATGTTCCCAATGAGTTTTGAACATTTGTCCGATATGTCTTGTTGATTATGGATTGTCTTTGCAAGTTATCACTTTAATTGTTATCTTGTTTAACATTTGGTTGACAACAAAATTACATGCTTTTATAAATTATTTGTATGTTAATTTTTAAAAGTATTTAAGAAATTTGTCTTCAGTAGCCACACTTCAAACAATGGATTTCACACTACTAGGTTTCAGGTTTGGGTTATGTATTTAGTTAAATTTCCCAAGATTTATATCATATCTTAAGTGTCAGGTTTGGGTTATTTCTTTGGTAAAAATTTCCGAATATTTATACCATACCTCAGCCATTTGAAATTCATGCATTCACGCCATTCAAATGTAACACATCACGACAAGGATGAGTCCTATTAAGCTCACCAACTCTGTTACTATGCTTCATGAATCATAATTCAAATGGACTCTAAATTTGGTTCTTTTCCTTGACTAAAAAATATTAAGCAAAATACCCTCATTCAAACTCAACCTCAAGTCATACTCAAAATTTTGACATGTGAATAACATTGGCTTGACAACAAGTTTGACACCCAATTCTTTGCAAGTCAGACAAGACTACCCATTTATAAAAAATTGGTCATATCTTTAAATTGTTAGCCCTTGGACTCTTTCATTAAAGAAAATAGCATTATGTGATCTTGATAATTGGTCAATCAAAATGTGGATGGGCTGAAATATGAGTTAAGGAGTAGAGAAAGAAATTTTCCTTGACATTTCCTAGAATATTTTGAACTTTTGGGGGCACATCACATGACACTACCATCATGACACCAACATTTTTTTGGTAATGTTCCACTGCAAGAGTCATCCATTGATTCACTTCCTCAACCCATGACCATAAAAATGATTCTTCCTGAACAATTTTCCTAGATGATAATGATATATAGTCCTTATCATCATAAGGTATGGATTTTCTTTCTTTACTTGTGCTCCATCTTATCCCTCCCATTTGTATATAAGCATCACTTTCTCTTGTATGCTTCCCCCTGTTGCAAAGTTATACTATACCTGGAATCCTTGTCTTGATCTTGGTTCTTATGCTTCTCTTATTCTTCTAAGCTAAGAAATCAGAAAAATATTACCTCCCTACCATCACAAATAGATAAACCATTTTTCCTACACTATATTTCAAGCTCCATAAGAGGAATACTAAACAATTCTTGAATTGTTTCTCACTCTCCAATCACCATAGCAACATTTTGATTTGGACTAGATCTATATGTTATGTCTGTAATATTGGATTCAGAACTATCAAGGTCCTTCAATGGTGGGGCATCTCCACATATTTAATGAAAGGGAGGGACACCTGAATTTCCAAACTAAAGAATGGTAGCTCTCTTTCCATTCACATAAGCATATGAAAGGAGAAACTAGTCTGACCAAACTCGGAGAACTTTCATCACTCTCTCGTGCAAGGACGCCATAATATAAATGTAAAAAAATTCACAAAAAGATCCACACAGTCATTACACTAATTATGATAATTATTTTTACGAGTAAAAATTACCAGCCACCTTGCTAATTGATGACGAATAAGGGGCTTGATCTTAATACATGATATATTTTTATCATTACTATCCTCTACATGTTCTATTATTTAGAGTTAGATTTCATAAATTGGCAAGCGTGTTTTCCCACATTTATGTTTTTATATCTCACACAATTGGAATCCTGCTACATTTGGCCTCTACTTCCCTATGCTACATGTGTTAAAGAGGGTACACAACACTAATGATATGTTCTTTTGCGATTAGTTCTTCTCATTTGTTTGATGAATTATGTTGAAATTTTATTCATGCTAATTATGTGGCTGGAAATAATGTTCCATTATTCTCTTTTAACATCTCTTTTTATGAGTTAGCATGCTTCTATTGTACTAGTTCATTATGACTATGTCATGTAAAGATCAAGTTGAGTGGGTTTTAAATTTGATTTCCAATGTAGTCAAAAAATGAATATATAGGTTTTCTATTATGTTGAATGATGGGACAACACAATTTGATTTCCACTAGTGCTCTCTTTTTCATATGCTATCACAAGTGTAGAAATACAAACTCACTTTTCTTTTTACCTGGATAATAAAATGATGACAACTTTGTATTCTGTAGTGACAAGGATAACTATGTATTGGAGCTAGACCTTGAGCCCTTAAATTCATCCTTTCCTCAACATGACAATCTCTTATTTGTAATGGAGGTCAATTTTTGAACCAACATTTCTCCTCAATACTATTTCATGATAAAGAAAGAACACAACTATTGTTGGATTTCCTTCAAGCACACACATATGAAAGCCATGTTATTTTTCTTTCCGTGGTTAATATATTTCATCACTGTGTTTGATACTTAATTAATTATTACTCTATGACAATAAATCTCTATCACATAGTAGAGAAGGATGACTTGGCTATTTTAGAGATATATAATATGAAGTAATTAAAAATTCACAGGGTTATTTTGATTCTCATCTTTTATTTGACTTCTTTAGAGAAAACTATGTATTTAAATACCAACTGAACTCAACCAAACTAAAATAGAGAATCCTAGTTATGAAGATGTTTCTCTCTCCATACCTTACAATGACATTATTTTTTTGAATTATACTTGAATTTCACTGATAATAACGTGGATTTATACATTTCTTTTAGCACCAAATTAAAATCATGGTAAAAATATGAATATCCCATTATATATGACCTAAAGATGATTCAAACAATATCACCTTTATTCTGAGCACGTGCTAGAGTAATTTCTGAGGTGTGAAGTTTTATTAGAGGAATTTCTTTTTATTTGTTTTGGTTAGAAAATGGTTTTCTCTTGCTTTTATGTGACTTTCAATTTATCATATCTTTCATGTTGAGAAATGGGAAAGAATAATATGTGACATTTATCTTGAAAGAAATGATGTTGAATGAAAGGATAGAGAGCTTAACCAAGTTACAATCCACTTTGGTAAAGGTAGAGGGACATCTTAAAAAGTTACCTAAGAATAAAACATATACATAGTTTGAACATAAGTAATATATGGATTTTTCGTTTGCAGATATGTTCTTTTTTTTATCCAAGATATCACAACAAGAAAAATATTGATATTTTAGAAATTGTTAGAGGAGCTCATTGAGCTCAATTTTTCTGATGTTCTACTTGATTGATACATTGTCATGACAGAAAGGCTTTAAATACGAATTAATGTGTTACTAAAACAAATTATATTCAAAGTTTACACATATAAAAGATAAAAACAAACGTCAATTCCTTCATTTGATTATTACTTGACTCTGGTGTGGGCAAGTTACATGAAATGTGATTTGAAAAAGGATGGGGAGAAAATATGGAGATCATGTCTTCAATATAATTCATTTGTTGATGGATATCCTTCAAGAAATCCATAAATTAAAAAAACAAAACAATTTTGAAGCTATAAATCAACTTTAAAACCCTCTCAACCTCCTCAAAATATATTTTGATTCAAGCTTAGGCCCAAAATCCAAACAAAATATTAGATGGGTCTTACTAGAATCTCATTTTAAAATAGAGGTTAATACTTCAAACCCTAGCCATTCGTGTGAAGGAGGAAATGGCTAAAGATGAATTCAATTTTCTTAAAATATGGCTTAGATCTACTTGCAAAAAATAGATTAGATGATTGAATTTGAAATCACAACATTTCCTCTTTAGATATGTAAAGCGAAACAAAAGATATGACGACCCATGGTGTTCCACAATTTTTTAGGGTTGACAAGGTTTTAATGTTGAGATAAAGGAGTCCTCCCCGTGATACTATCATGCCAAATGTTTATATGGTCATTATTTATTGGAAATAAAGTTAGTTACATACGATCACAATCATTAATTATTCATTGGGCACCAAACAAATGAATTGGACCATGGATGTTACATACGATCACAATCATCCACGATAAACTATGATTATTAGCCACTCTGCAATCAAAGTCACAATGCAAGGACAACATGTATCCATCTTGGAGGATAGTGGGGAAACCTAAAATTTTATTGATGCATAGTTGGTGGACTGTAGAGGCATTCATAGATTGATAAATATGTTGAACAATGTGGGCAAGAGAGGATTCCCATGCTTCACCTCAGTTGTCTTCTTAATTGTTGGTTACATATGTTGATGATATTGTTGATGGGTCGATATTGAAGTCAAAATCCTCCCTTAACCCTTTAGCCAAAAAGATGTGTCCTCAAGTATCTCCAATAATATCATATGAAGAGTCATAATATTTAACTTGGAATTATGGACCACCATGATCATTTAATAATTAACTGAAATAGCAATAGACCCCAAGTTAGGGATTGGGTGGATCATATGGTGGGACAATGCTAGTGGGAACCCTAAATAAACGACTTGAAACCCCCTTGATTTTCTACCTTGATGGCATTCATCTCCCAATTTTTTTGTTGGATACACAAGTTCTAAAAACATGACAAGGAAGATGAGAGGAAGTTGACAAGGACATTAGGTTGTCGTAGAACATCATAAAGTGCATCCATGTGGATGAACATGCAATCGGAATTAAGGTCATAAAGTCTTAAAGGTCATAAAGGTGCATCAAAATATTTTTGGAGTGTCCCAAAGGTAAATATACAATTCTTGTCTCGTATAAAATAAAATATACATTTATTGTGGTGATAGTATCCACAAGAGTCTTAGAACTAGTGGTATAGTGTTTGGCAATGAATGAATAAGCAAGAAAAGGGGAAAAGTATCTAAAAAATATGGTTGGACTACGCATCAAATTCACCATCATTGAATGAAATGAGGGTTTACACAACGCTAATGAGAGAATATGGGATGGAAGGTAGATTGGCATGGTCAGAAAATGAGAGAAGGGTTTTATCTACTAAAGGAATATGGGATGGAGGTTATGTCTAAGTTCAGGGAGGCTTTTATCTTTTTTGACAAGGATGGAGGTGGATGTATCACAATAAAGGAGCTCAAGACAAGTATGCATTATTTGGGTCGAAACCCCAATGTATATTGGAAGTGGTCCAAATGTTTTATATTCAATAATCCAATCTCGAATACAATCAACCACAAAAGAGTAGTTATAATCTGCCTGTAAATGCAACATATTAAATACACCATTCCAAAATGATTTTTCTAAGGAGAATCAAAGAAATAGATGAGTTTGGCTATCCATCACCTCCATACATAGTAAATAACAACCAGGCCCACTGTATCCTTTACGACACATTGTTTCATGCCAAGATTAAGCCAAAAATATACATTTACTGATATTCTTAAGCAGAGCGAAAATATGAAGCCAATATATAGAGATTCTCTGAAGGACTGCTTGAACTAGAGTCAACTTGCCTCCTAGGGAGAGCCACCTCTGTGCCCATGATAAAATTTTATAGTGGATTTTCTCTATAAGTAAACTCCAATCCTTAATTCCATAACAATTAGGTTGGAGCATAAATCTAAGATTTTAAAAATTTGCATCCAATGCAGTGGAGATAACACCAAAATTATGATAAATCTTCAGCACTAATGTATCATCTCAGTAAGTAGAAATCATATGAGATTTATTATTATTCATAAGGAGTGCAGATACTGATAAAAAGAGGTCAATCTACCAAATAGTAACACATCATCAACAAATATCAAAGGAGTAGCTGTGACTTGTCTACTACACAATTACATTTAATCCATCTACCTCCACACCTGCAACCAAAATTACTGCCCTTGTCAATTTTGTGACTAATTCTTCCACAATCCAATATTTTATCCTAAACTTATTCTTCTCACAAAAGTTGTCATAGATACTTTTAAGTAGGGGTATTGTCTTCTAACAAATATTCTGTAATTTTCCTCCACCGTCCTTGTAGAAATTATGGTGTAAAGTTGCAACTACTTATGAAGTTTTAATCAAAATCACAAGTCACAAACCTACTCTATTTCTCTCTCGAAGTTAATTCACACAAGCTAACATCATCCAAGTTGTTTGTTGATGTGGAAATTTGAATTTTTTCAATTCAATCAAGGAAAAATCAAATTGAGAATTTCTTGCTGCATTTTTCAACACATAGTTCATTGGAATGTATTACTTTCACTATGAACTTGGCATAGTTTACATGTTAAGTTAATAAGGTTTTGGGCTGATGTGGTTCTTGTGTTGTGTATATAAATAATAGGTGTCCAACTCTTGCTATTAGAAACAAGACTCCCTATGAAATGTGGTATGGCCACATTCCTTTAGTGAGGCATCTCAAGGTTTTTGATTCCTCGTATTATGCCTTCATACCTAAGGAACAGATAAAAAGACTCAGTGCAAGGAATCACAAATGTATATTCTTTGGGTACTCATACCTCCAAATCATACTATCTCTATGATGAAGTGAATAAGAAGTTTATAATATCTAGAGATGTGATCTTTCTTGAGTCTTCCAAGATTGACAATGTTGTTAAGTGGTAGCTTAATTGTTTGGATATATTCGAACATGCACAGTATTTTCAACAGTTTGATACTGAGATTCCACATCTCCTTCTCTTAGCTCTATAATTTCTATGAAGAGACTTGAAGAAATCAGGTTGAAGGAAATTCCTTCACCTGCTTTGTTAGGAAAGAGCTAAGAGACTATTGGCAGCAGGTAACCAAATCTGACAAGTGGTGAGGGTACATGCAAGATACAAAGCAAGGATTAATGCAAAGGAGTAATCCAGAGGAGTGTACTATATACATACATATAATCAAACATTTTTCATCCCACATAGGATGCCTTGCATCATTCTTGGTTAGTCATAAGATCATGTTGGTCACAACCTCAGTAGCTTAAATAAACAAGTGGTAATACTCTTCATCTTCTACAGTATGTAACAAACAAGTGAAAGGGAGCAAGACGCGTAGATCAAACACATGGAATGACTTTCAGTTCTTGCAACCATGAACTTCATTGAAGACAAAATGATACGACAATGATAAGGAAACTTTTAAGCTACATTAATAGGTGTATTTCAAAATATGTGCTTTGTTTTCCATACCTAGCCTCCAAAGGGTTATGCATTAGATGGAGTCTTCATGCGGTCCTAATATTCTATCATACCTTGGGTTTCTCGGTCTGATTATTTTTCTCCTCAACTCCTTGAGAGTCATCTATCATGTCATCTTTCTTCGTGGCCCGTGAGAGACATAATTGTGTAGTTTCAATGGGCAATGACTGTTGCTGGATGAGGCCTTGGGAGGACACATTTACATAGTTTTAGGATGTAAGGCACTGCTTGGGACAAGGCCCAAGGAGGACACATCTATGCGATTTCAGGATGCAAGGCAGACTGGGTAGTCAAGGGACAAAACTGCACAGATTTTGGAGACAGTGGGTTCTGACTGAGGGAAGGACATTGGAGGAAACCACTGCGCATTTTTGAATGGTAAGGGACGTTGGGATTTCTGCACATTGCATGGTTTGAACAAGCAACAAAATTTTTTAAGGGTTCATATGTGAAGTGTGTAGTTTAGGAAAGTTGGATGAGGCTAGGGTGCTAAACAAACTCCAAAATTTAGCTATGTGTGGGATCAGTGGAACTTATGTGAATAGTGATAAAACTTCACTATGATCACACACTTGAAAACTTATCGATACAACATAGACCATCCAGAACATATAACACATACTTCAATCAATGCAACAACCTTTGTGGCAGCTTACGGCAAGTGAGGCTTCGATTATAGACTTTGGGAGGATAAAGGCGACACTTGTCCAGACTGTCTTTTAGATCATGCCAACAACTATCCTTATCTCTGTAGTGATTCAGCACATAGATGTTGCAGATGATAATGGCTTGCTAATATACTTTATTTTCTAGAGTTGTTTTGATCCAGTGTTGATTTATTGTTTCTGAAATATAGTTCCATATACCTTGATTCCAAATTATTTCTATTCCTCCTGAGGCTCCTCTTGCCTCACTAATGCTTCCTCTATACTGTCTCCGTTGTTCAATGACTTTATTCGTTTCCTTTTGGTTTTGTTTTGTTTCTTGTAACATAATAATTCATGTCTTCTCAGAAATGATAAGATCCCTTACGGCTGCTACCTTACAGGGGTGCCCAAGTCCCCTGATGTTCCAAGATAATATTTTCATCATTGGATATGTGGTATGCGGGGAGGTGCTCACCCCCCTTGGTCCTTATTGATTCCTTTTTTGTCATGTTTCCCCAGGATATAATATTCTATTGGTGTCTGCGTTCCCATTGCTATGTCCTTTTGCGCGTTCTCATCCCTGTGTTGCTTATCACATTTCCTGCCTGGGCCAGGTTTCTTGGAGGGTTTACTAGAACCCCCGCCATCTTTAGATGAGCTTCTGGTGATTCTACTGAGGGGATGATCAAGAAGAGGTTGAGAGGAAATAGTAAGAGGAAATGAGGATTTGATAGTGTCTTGGCGTTGGCTTTTAGGGAGAGGGGACTCATGGTGATCAAGAGGAGAGTGGGGGGATGAGGGGTCCTCTTCCTCCAAAGATTCGAAGGGGTTTGATGTAGAGGGTAATGGCTGAGTCAAGATGGGAGGGGGGAGAAGGATGTAGCTTGGATTTCTGGGGGAGGCTTTGGTTTTGGGCCAGACTGTTTGAGGTTTGCTTTCTTTCTTTTGAGTTATTCCCATGTGTCTTCACTAGCTTCAACATTTTCATTCATTTCATTTTCTTCTAGTTTACTACAACTATTTGCAAAATGACCATATTCATGGCATACCTTACATTTGAATGGGATTTTTTTGTAGTCCAGCTACTGAATATGGGTCCATTGGTCCATTTTGATCTTGATTCCTTCTGGAAGACCCTTTCCTAAGTCGACTTCAACACAGATCCTTGCACATGCGTTCATGTTGTCCTTTGGTTCACATCTGTCAGTGTATTTTCTGACAGCGTTCCCAATGGTTTTGACCGATTCATCTCACTAGTAATGAAGAGGGAGATGGGGCAAGCGAACCCAAACTGGGATTGCACTAGGTATATCAATTTTTGGGTCGAAGTGAGGGGACCATCTGTTCAGATAGAGACCTTTCGAATCCATGAAGTAGTGACCATTTCTGAAGATGAGATTCTGGTATTCTTTGGTTTCAAAGAGGAATTTGTAGTAACCCCTTCCACAAAATCTTATTACGATTTTTCCTTGGATGTTCACATTCTAGTTGTGCTCCACCTATTTTTGTATAGCTCTGAGAGAGGACCACAGGCCAGTAAATTGTCCAACCAGACCTCTCCCTGCTCGAGACATCGTTGCCTTCCTTGCGAGACTAGGGGGAAGGGAGATTTCAGGGATGTCAACTAGTTTCTTGACGAACTTTAAAGCTATGGGTTTGCTTCGGATGGTAGCATTTTCAGAAATGAGAGAGTCGAAGACCTCAGCCTAGTCTTCATTGTCTTGCATCTGGGAGGGATCTATCGTAGCCATTGAAAGGCCAGAAAGGAGCTAGTCATAGCACTGGCTGGAGGAGGAGGGCAGAGCCTGACTACAGGGGTGCCGAGGAGGAAGACTGTAGGCCCAGCAAAAGGGGCTACCAAGCGGGAGGCCTATGGAGGGCCGCAAGAGACGAGGTTGCAGGGGCGTGGGAGCTCTCGTTCAAAATCTCGCACGCAATCAAAAGGTCGAAATTGGAGCTTGTAAATTTTTGCGCCTTCTGGTGGTGTGAAATTTCTCCATGTCTCTATTATCAAGTTATGAAAATCGGGGTGATTCAGCCAAAAGGCTTCAAAGTGAAAGGGCCTGCGAACATTGTCTCCCAGTCTTTTCCAGTAAATCCTAATAGGCCAATGGTCTGAGCCAGAGAGTGGAAATATAGAGGCTAAGAGATCCCCTCCAAGATGTATTGCATTATCAGAGATCAAGAATCGGTCTAACTGAGATGCAATTTGGTGGGCATCTGCACGCTTGGTGTTCCAATTATAAACACCATTGTTGAATTCCATATCTATAAGCCTATTATTATGAAAGTATTTTTTGAAGTGCATGATTTCACAATCCAGCTTGATTCGTCCTCCTCTTTTTTCATCCAATCTTGTAATCATGTTGAAGTCCCCTCCTGTGATCCAAAGTGGGTGGGATCTTTCTGAGTTGATCTAAGTTAGGGTGTTCAGTGTGTCTGCTTTGTTTGTTTCCTCCTGGGGGAAGTAGACACTAGTTAAGTGTCCATGAACATTTGTCCCTGTTAAATGAAACTTGGCCTGAATAAAGTGCTTACTGGAATGTATGTTGCTAATTGTTATAGCTCTATCATCCCAAACGATGGCTAGCCCTCCTCAGGCTCCCATGGCTTCCACCGCCACTTCTTTTCTTCCTGGCCACGCTTTGGCAAGGATCTGAGCCAACGTTGTGGAATTACACTTGGTCTCCTACAAGAAGAGAATTTGAGGCTTTTCCTATTATAGCATGTTCTTTATTAATGATCCCTTCCCCGGGCTGTTGAGCCCTCTGATGTTCCATGAGATGAGCTTCATGATTCATGATTGGGAAGGGGATTATAGTATTTGGTGAGCTTGGAGTATCTTCCAGATTCCACCAGCATCTCCCCTATGTGGACGGTTCTTTAAAGATTGGTTTTCCGTCCTCGTTTCTTGTTGTCTTTGAAGATATTTCTTCCATCCCACTGACTACCAGTTTGGATTCCTAATGGTCTTTGCTTCTGTGCTCCTGAGAGAATTACTTCTAAGTTCTCTAGTTGTCGCTCAGGAATTTTGTCATATTCCTTTTTCTTCCAAGCCTGTTCAAGTCCCAATATATCTAGATCTCTGATGTTGAAGCTCTCGGGTTCCTCTTCCATGTGTTGTACTATTTCCTGCTCTGCCTTTGTATCATCTACAATTGTGAGCTGCATCTGAGTGCTATCTACCTCCATACCTTGAGCAGTCCTTTTCTACATGTTACTGGGAGAGGGCATTTTGGTGTCCGCGGATAGCTTAGAAGCGGGGGCTTTCTTTGATCTTGATGGAGTAGAATGGGCGAAAGTCTTAGGAATGGCTTCAGGTTGTTTCTAATTATCTAAAATATGAACCTTCGGCTAGAGCACGATTTCAATGTTGTTGCTTGTTGAAGGCAAGGAGGTGTTGGTGACAGGTTTTTTGACTGAGGTAGAGGGCTTTTTATGGGTATTTTTGCGATTGGGAACTTTTGTGAACCCATCCGGGTCAAATTTGTCCATTGAAGGAGTGGGCATGGATTTCATATTGGAGGGACAGTCTCGGAATAAATGGCCCATGGTGTGGCATTTTCGATAGCGGAATGGTACATGCTCATAATATATTGTTTGTAACCATTCATAATCATCATGGTATAGGCTTACCGCATCCAAGAGAGCTTTGTTAAGGTGCATGTATCCACAGATCCGCGCATAGGAGGTGTATCGCTTCAGCTTTATCACCTCTGCCACTTTGATGAATTCGCCTACACCATCCCCAATTTCTAGCAAAGAGTCTTCTTCCCAATACTCCAAAGGGAGAGAATAAAGGCACAACCACACTGGGGCCCAGCTCAAATCTTCTTTGTCTGGGTTAAAGTGTTCAATCCTTCCTCTTAGGCACAACCCTGCTGCGTTGAAGAAATATGGTCCTCCATCCAATACCCTATTTCGGTCCTCCAGACAATTGAAAATGGTAGTAAAGAAGCCCTTAGGTCCTAACTGCAGTGTTATATGCCCTTTTGGCCTCCATTTGGCTGCGATCCAGCTGTGCAAAACTTTCTCCATTGGCCAAATGCCTGTGAACTTTCCTATCAAAGCATGATCCTTCATAAACTGGATCTGAATGTTGATGTGCTGACTTGGTAGCTCGATTTTGGGTCTATCAACTGCTACCGACTTGCAGGTGTTTGTCATCACTCGTGATTCTTCATTTGTGTTGTTATTCATTGGTGTATTTTCATTCTCTGTTGTTGTATCTTCTAGATGGTCCATCCTAACGTTTTCAGTCTATCACAGGCCATTTTCCGTATCAGCGGGGGGAGTCATCATGTCCTCCCCCTTAGGGGATTCCATTGAGCGATAGTTGTTCCTTATTGTGCTATAGTTGCCTTATGGCTGAAGGTTAATGGTAGAACGATGCACTCTGTGAAGGTCTGCCAGTTGTAGAGTAGCATCAAACCCTAAGTGCTTTGCTCTCCATTTCCTTTTATTTGACATAAACGGTTAGTTTTTATTTAAAATTTGGTAAATTGGCTACCAAGGACTTTAACATTGAAACCCTGTATTTCCTTAGTCGGCGTGGAAAGAAGAATTTTCTTTTGAATAGTCCACTGAATGAGTTACACTATGAATGCAGATAGAGGCTTGAAAAAGAACCTGATTTCATTTCAGAATGGTGCCTTGAAATTCTGCTGCTCTTGCTTTCTGTGACATAACTCTACTTCCTAGCTTGCAGAGAGCAGATCCAATGCGCCGGAGTGCTAGATCATCCCAAGAATCACTGCATTTTCTTTTTAAAATGTCTGGCAGAGTGTTATATAATGTTCAAGAATGCCAAGAGCGGTAAATTGGCCTTGAAGAGGCCCTCGTGAACTCCCCAGCACCTACCCAGATGCAACAGTTAGTTTCAACGATGAACAGAGATCGAAAATGCCACGGTTGCATTTTGAATTTTCTCTTGTGGATGAGTTCACATTTGCTAACAACAACTAGCTCAAAATGGTTCAATCCCGAAGTTTGGAGAATCTGAATTAGAGAAATGCTCAAAGGAACAGAGGCTTAGACAACTCCAAAATTAAGGAATGTTGCAGTCTGATTCAACATCATTTACTAACAGAGATCTCTTGCTCCTGAGAGAGCCTAGGTTGGCTGCCAAGTCTGCCTGTGAGTTTAACTTCCTCAGAACATGATAGAAGGAGATTTTGTGGAACTTGGGCAATAGTAGTCTGATTTTTTTGAGGATGGGTGCTAACTACACCTGAGAAGGGATCTTTTGAGAGTTCATAGCCTATATAATTAGTCTGGAGTCTCCAAAGACTGAGATGGAGAGGAGTTTCCTATTGATAGCTAGATTTAGACCCTGCCACAGAGTAAGAGCCTATGCTCTATTATTTGTTTCATGGCCTAGACCCCAAGAAAAGAAAAAATCAGTTGAGCCACCTGAGCTTAAGATAACTCCCCCACCACCCGCCTTTCCTGGGTTACCTTTAGAGGCCCCATTGAATAATAGGCAGTGATCATCCAAAGCAGATCTCCATTTGATGAATTCCTGTTCTTCCAGACGAATTTCCCAATGAGAAGGGGCTTTAGCAGGAGGAATGGATCTATTCTGATGATTTGGAACAAGCTCTTTTAACCATTTATCTTCCTCACTGTCCAGAATCATGCCATTTCTTATGGTGGGTTTGGTTTCTAAGGCCTCCCCTAACAGAGCTTTGATCTTAGTGATAATTCTGACCGGGTTACAACTCTCCTCCATAAATATTCTATTGTTCCTCTCCAACCACAGTTTCTAGCATGTGAATTCGGGGATCCAAATCTAGCCAGTCTTAAGAAGGATTTTTTTGGAGAGACAGAACAGGGTTAACTTGGCCCAGTTTCTTAGCAGGTCCTGAATATTTGCTGGAAGCTCTATTTTGTCAGGTCCTAACATCAAGACATTGTTCCAAACTTCTTGAGCAAAGGGGCACAATAAGAACGGGTGGTTCGCTATTTCTTCATCCGATGCATAAAGAGGGCACCTAGAGGGACCTTCCATTCCACACTTCTTGAGGTTATCTCTAGTGATGATACTTTTATGCGCTAGAGTCCAACAAAAGAAGTCAATTTTCGGGAGAGCAGGAAAAGACCAAATAAATTTCCATTGAGTTGGATCTGGGGGGACGCTAGGGACAACCATCATACTCTTGTAACCTTCTGCTATTGAGTAAGAGCCTGAAAGAGAACCCCACCCTCTTTTGTCCTTAGAAGAGGCCTTTAAGGGAGATGTTCCTTCGAGAAAATCCAATAATAAATTGGCTTCACCATCCAGCCAATGAGGGAAATCCCCCAAATTCCAACAATCTCATAGACTTTCTGTATCATTTGTCCAATTAGAGATGTCCTAAAGGGTTTCCAAATTGCTGGCTTGAAGCCAAGCTCTGATGTTTTCCAGTTCTTCCATCTGATTCGAGCGCTAATCTCCAAGAATCGAATCTTCCCAAATTTTTATTTTTTTCCCATTACCTGGGATCCAATAAAGCTTATGACCGAAAAGTTTCAAAGCTATGAGACAGAGTATGAAAACTGGTGATCCTTTGGAAATTATAGGAGGCTGGTCCAAGCACCTCAAACGCTGCCCATGAAAATATTTTTTCCACGGAACACTCTTGCTCCAACTAGGATTCCCAGAAACAATGTTCCAAAGGAGCTTGGAGCCCAGAGCAAGATTTTGGGCTGCCATATCGCGCATTTGGAAACCTCCTTCCAAGAATGGCTTCTTAATAGTATTCCAATTAACTAAATGGAGTGTTCTTTCATTATTTTTCCCTCCCTCCCATAGAAACCTTCTTAGGAGACCATCCACTTTACTAATAAAGGTTTTAGGGGCTAGTAGAATGGAGTTCTGATAGACTGGGAGACTTATGAGAACAGATTTCATAAGGATTACCTTCCCAACATTATTCAACCATGAGGCTCCCCAAGCTTGTATTCTGAGTTTTAGCTTGTCTAGCAGGGGCATCCAGTGAGCTACCTTAGGATTTGATTTGAAGATTAGGATCCAAAGATACTTAAATGACTCCCAGGTTAGGGTTCTTTCCATTTATAATAGCCTTTCCATGTCTGTCAAATCTTTGATCGAGAAATTCTAATAGGCACAAAAGGCAACCTTGTCTTAGCCCCCTCGAAGCCTCGAAAAATTCCATTGAAAGACCATTAAGCAGAGGCACTATCCAAGGGGAGGCAATGCAGACTTTCACCCAAGTTATGAGAACTTTTGAGAAGCCAAATTTCTCTATCACAGAAAATAGGAAATCATGTCTCACCCGATCAAAGGCATTTGTCAAATCTAGCTTAATCACCATGCCTTTCTCTTTTCGATGACAGCTTGAATGAATTGCTTCTTGTACTAGCACAACATTGTCAAGAATCTTTCTCCCTTTTATGAATCCTCCTTGGTTTTCAAGGATGATGACCGGTAGAATTTTCTTAATACGGTTGGCTATTATTTTTGTAATTAGCTTATAACTTGTATTACACAAAGAAATGGGCCTAAATCTGCTAAAATCAGTGGCACCTTTGTCTTTTGGAATCAATGCAAGGAAGGCCGAGTTGGTACTACCTCCAATCTTGGTGTACGTCTGACATTTACGGATCACTCTCAGAAGGTCTTTTTTAATTGTAGGCTAGCAAGTCAGGTAGAACCTTGTAGTGAACCCATCAGGGCCCAGGGCTTTATTCGGATCCATGCAATCCAAAGCTTATTTAATCTCATTCATACTGATCGGAGGAGTCAACATAATATTGTCAGAATCTTGAACACAGAGAGGAATAATATCAATCGGATAGGCTTGAGAATCAATAAGAGGGTCTTCCGGGCTAGAGTAAAGATCTTTGAAGAAGGAGTGAGCTGCTCGCTTTAGGCTTTCACAATCTTTAACCACAGTGTTTTGATAGTGAATTTCATTTACTATTTTGAAGTGCTTGCGTGCTTCAGCTTGCTTATGGAAGTATCTTGTATTTTTGTCTCCAGCTTGTAACCAAAGATTTTTGGACTTCTGTCTCCAGAACTCTTCTTCATCCCTGCTTGCTCTATGGAGATATTTTTTCAACTCTACTTCTTTTTGAAGAAGGATTTGAGTTACATAGGAATTTTCCATTGTTAATTGATGACCTGATAAACTATCATGCATCTCCTTTCTTTTTGTGGTCAGCGTTTTCATCCTTTTAGCCCAGTCCTTGAGCTCCCTTTTAAGTTTCCTCATTTTTTCTTTCGACACAAAGAAAGGGGATCCTTCATGAACTTGTCGGTTCTAGGCCTCGGAGACCACCTCCAGGAATCCTTCTTGATGAATCCATAGAGAACTGAATCTAAAGGGATTGGGGCCTAGATTTCCATCCAAGGAGAGCTCAAGAAGAATAGGTTTATGGTCAGAGGTGTAGTTCGGCAGAATTTTAGAGGTGACCATTGGACCAGAAGTCAAGAAGGAGGATTGGACTAGAAATCTGTCCAGACGAGCAACAATGTGGTTGGGGTCTATCCTTTTGTTTGACCAGATGAATTTCCCAAATGTGGGGTTGATATCCTCCAATTCCCAATCTAAAATGAGGTCTTCAACCCATTCTCTAGTTGGTTCCCTGACCAGCGAGCCCCCTTTTTTCTCTTCTACAGCTAGCGAAGCATTCAGATCACCTGCAATAATAATATTTTTTGGGTTGTGCAAGAAAAGATAGCAGTGGAGCGAGTCCCAATAAATTTTTCTCTCAGATGGTAACACCAGATCATAAATATTGAACATACTTACTTGGTGGCTAGATTCTTTATGCAGGAGCTTAGTGAGTAGCCAATGGGGGCAACATTCTTCGTGAATCATATCATATTTGGAGCTATCCGAAAAGGAGTCAATCCCTCCAGAGGCGCCTCTAGCGCCGACTGCTCTCCCTTGGCTTTTATGCCAGAATGCTTTGCTTGCTTGGAGGAGTAGAAGGTCCTCCAGTTTTGTCTCCTGGATGAGAAGGATTTTAGGCGAGTACATCCTTACAATGTCTTTCAGAGCTTCTTCTTTCAACCTGCTTCCTAACCCTCTGCAATTCCAGGAGACATATTTCATTATTCATTGGCTTGGAAGTTTGTGGCTCCTTCTGGAGCCCGACCATGCTTGCGCCTCGATCTGGTATTCATCAATCCTTTGATAGTTTTCTGAGAGCCTTAGAGAACATCCAAATAAGTTTATTCCTCTTTCTGTTTCTTCTTGGACTTTTGACCCCTGGCCAACTTGATAGGAGTGACTTACGAGCTGTCTGAATCCGAGACTCCATATTCTGAATCTCCCTCAAAATCGGAGCCCAGACTAATGCGTTCCTCATTTTCTTCTTTTTCCCTTTGTTCATCCTATGATGGAGGAAGAGTTGAATTTGCCTCTGCTTCTTTCACCTTCTTCGACGGGTCTTCTGGTTCCTCTTGGGTTCCAGTGGCATCTATCTTTACCCCAGAGGAAGAACCCTCTTTTCGAACTTGTTTGGCTTTTGCTTTAGGCCGCGGCTTCACCAATGGCTATGAATTTTTCTTCTCAGTTGGTTTTGGGACTGCCTTGCCCTTTTTTATTTCTTTCCATACTTCCTCGTCCACTTTGTCCCCGGTTGGAGCTTTTGGGCAATTTCATTGGAAGTGTCCATGTTCATGACAGGTTCTTCATTTGAAAGGCAGTTGCTGGTAATCCAATTTTTGATAGTGATGCCATTCTCTGACTATAAGTTTTACCGATTAGGGTATTCCAGCTTCCAGATCGACTTCCACACAGATTCTTACTCATGTATATTGGCCCTTGTTATCTGCTTTGTCAATGAAATGGCCTAGGCCATTTCCAATCTTCTGCAAGGTGTGATAGCTTCAGCAATGGATCTAAAGATTAGGAATCCAGACCCTGAATGGGACCTCTTTAGGGGTATCGATTGAGGCATCAAAGTCAGGGGTCTACTTATTAAGATACAAACCCTGATTTCCCATAAAATACGGACCATTTCTGAAAACCAAATCTTGATTTTCTTTGGAGGTGAACTAGAAAATGAAATACCCTCTTCCGACAACATAGCAGATCACATTGTTTTCTAGCTGGGGCCTCCAGTTGTGTTGGATCTAGTCATCTATTGCTTTTGTATAGGTCCAGTATCCCATAAATTGTCCTACCAGCCCTCTGTTACCCAGGGCTGGGGAAATTTTATTGATTGGTCTTCTGGCAGGGCGATCTCGAGAATTTCTTCTAGTTTTTTAATGAATTTCAAGACCTTTGGAATCAAACATTTCTTCCCTTTTTGTGAGAGAAATCTTCTGAATGCTTCTTCTGAAGAGATTGGTGGGGTGGGAAAAGGCTCCCCACCCCCAGGCGCACTCATGGCGGTGGCTATGCTCCTTTACGATTGCAAAATCCAGACACGGACGTTGTGCCAACAACAGTATTGGCCAGAGGAGGGAGGCAGAGCCCGATTGTGGGGATGCTGGGAAGGATTGAGAGCGCAACAGCAGGGGGCCTGTGGAGGGCCGCAGGGGTTGAGGAAGTAGGGGCGCAGGAGCTCCAATTCATAACGCGCACGCAAATCGCCCTGAAACTCAACACTGCCCTCCATTATCATTCAAAGTGAAATATCATATTAAAAATAGGTTTGATATAAAGTGGTCATTGTATTAAATATAAAGTTTCGTCTTAAAATAATTTTGTCTCAAAATGCTTTTGTCTTAAATATAAAGTTTTGACTTAAAATAATTTTGTCCTAAATTGTTTTTGTCTTAAATTACTTTTGTCTTAAACTATTTTTCTCTTAAATATAAAGTTTTGTCTTTAAATTTTTGTCTCAAACTACTGTTGTCTTAAATATAAGGTTTTGTCCCAAAATATTTTCGTCTTAAATTATTTTTGTCTTAAATATAAATTTTTGTCTTAAAATATTTTTGTCTCAAACTACTTTTGTCTTAAAATATTTTTGTCTTAAACTATTTTTGTCTTAAATATAAAGTTTTGTCTTAAAATATTTCTGTCTCAACCTATTTTTGTCTTAAAGTCTATATTTAAGACAAATCAATTGATATTAATTTTTAATGTAAAATAACTAAAATAAAAAATGAGTTTTTGACACAAAAGATTTCTTTTGTCTTAAAAAAATGTCTCAAAAGTGCCCTTGGTGTAGTAGTGAGAAAGAAATGGCTGTTGAACGTTGTCTTTGTATGAAAATTTTGTTTTCTTAATTACGAGGCTCAATATAATCCCACTGTGCAAAATAATTTGATGTTATGGCCCATCTCAAGGCGTATTTGTATCTTTTCAATATGAGATAATTTATAATCTAGGAGCATGCCTAGATATAACGGAAAACATTTTTGTATGTAATATTATTGATCCAATATTTTACTATTTTGTGTTATTTATATTTCCAATATGTTCCATCATTGTAGTTTTTTTCTACAATTTAGTTTCACTTAGGTGAAGAAAGTGGAATGCTTAATAACCTACTTGGGTTTTTACATATAATCTTTTTATTTGTTTTATTTTTTGAAAGTTCGATATTATCCTATTACAAAAGGGTAGTATTGAACTTTTATTAGCTTATTATCTTGGTCTAAATGTCATTATAAGACATTCTTTTATTTTACTGTATAACAACCTAGCGTGTCCACATACTATGATTCTTAATTTTTTCAGTTATTCTACAACTTCATTTTCGTTCATATCATTTGAACCAAATTAAGAAAATTAAAATTGATTGTGTGTAGAAAACATGACACTCGGGAAAATGCAAAACCAGTGTAGCCTCATCTAGATCTACTAAATAGATTTCTTCCCTCGACCTTTAGCTCAATTTCTATCTACACACTTCTTATTAGTTTCCTTGTTAGTATGGTCATATACTGTAATTTTCCAGGTACATGGTGATTCACATATGCCCACGTTCTGCACCTACATAATTTTTCTCATCAGGATGTGACTCGAAGCTCCTATTGAACCCTAATTTATTTCCACCAAAATTGGCATCTACTAATTTTTTCCTTCTATAATACTTCTAACTGTTATCTCTTCCATATATAAAAATATATACACAGTTTTCTAGAAGAAATAACTTATCTCGTAACACATACTTGAACGATAATGAATTTGTTAAGACTCTAATACCATATCGCGCACATGAAAACAGTCACAATTGTATATCTAATATTATATCTATTTTTTAATATAATCAAATTAATGACTACAATGTTCTTCGAATACCATTTGCACATATCTAATTACTCTAACGAAAATTTCATTACATAAAATCTAATTGTAATCAATGTTAGGAGAACACTTGGGAAATTCCACTTTTCCTCCCAACCTTGAACTAAATCCTATAGTTCCCCCTAAGCTGAGATGTACTTTCTAGGGAAATAGAAACTGCTTTGATCCCCTTCATTATGTATGTTATACATTTTCTTCCATAGCATATTTTTTCTTGGTAGTGTCACATTTTTGTGGGTCTGCCAACCCACTTGTCTAGCCTTTCTCCCTTTTGCTTTTTCTTTAAATCTCACTTTTCTGTCTTGCGGCACTTTATTCCCCCATACTTAGTGACTCTCTCCAACTAAATTATTTAATGCATCTTTCTCTCCTATCTCATTAAATCTTATGTATAGCCTCTTAGGGATTTTGAGGAATCCTTATTATAGAAGATTTATCTCAATCTTGTTGATTAATGAGATTTTTTTCCAACTTTTTTGGAAAGAACCTCTTAACTCTTGGTCTCATTACTAAATAGTTCCAACCTTTTTATTTATTAATAAAATTTACTTATTACATCATAATAACTTTAGTCTTTACTCTTCCTTCAATTAATCATTTGCTTTCTACTATCAAGTCCAACTCCAACATAACTCAGTCTAAATATAAATAAAATCATTATCACAAAAATAAAGGGGTATTACATTTATCTTGCATGGTTCTCAATCATCTAAAGAGGTAGTGCTGAATGCATTTGAACATGGGCCATAGTCATCAATGAGATCTCCTATACAACCACTAACATATATTAAACATTAACCAGTTAAAAATGTGATCACGTAGTTGTGGAAAGATGATCTAATTCATGACGCATAAGCCACCACCAAACTAGTAAAGTGGGCAAAAGAATCTGTAATGCATAGGCATACGATTCACAATTTGAATAGTTTTTTTTTCCATTAATTATTATAGGTGGTTATGAACAAGAGGCCCAGTAAAATTTTAGTCATGCTTTATAAATAATTAATTTAATTTGGCTTAAATAATCGTTTTAGATATGAAAGGAAGTTATCATTTTCAATTTAATTCATTGATACAGAGTGATGATGAGAATATAATGGTACATTTTAATTTAAAATATTTGATCAAAAAATAATTAGCAAAATTATTAAAGTGCGGAACTCCAATACAATAGACTTTTATGGAAGTAATAAAATGTTGGGTCTATCTTGCACTCACTCCAAAAACTTAGAATGTGAAAGAAGATTCCATTTATATAGTTTTGATTATGCGAAAAGTTTAATCCCTTTTGAATCTAATAGGGTTGGGGTTAAAATTGAACTTGGTTATTAATAATATACTACATTGATAGATATTAATGTCATATTTACCGTGCATGATAGGTGTCTAATGTGTTTTAGTTTCTGATCGAAACGAGTTTCACATACAACCTAGCACATACTCCTCTATATTGTTATTGAATAGCGAGCATTCTAGCCCTAGCACATAATCCTCTATATTGTTATTGAATAGTGGGCATTCTAGTCCTAGCACATAATCCTCTATGTTGTTGTTGAATAGTGGGCATTCTAGCTTTATTGTATGCAGAATCAATGGATTTAGATTGATTCTAACCATATCATATCAAGTGATTATGAAATGAATCACTTTTTTTTCTTTTTCTCTTTTTGAAAAAAATGGATATTAATGTCATATTTACTGTGCATGTATAGGAGTCTAATGTGTTTAATGTGTTTTAGTTGTCGAATATGTTTCAGTTTCTAATCGAAACGAATAGCACATATACCCTAGCACATACTACTCTATGTTGTTGTTGAATAGTGGATGTTCTAGCTGTATTGTATGCGAAATCAATAGATTTAGATTCATTCTAACCATATCAGTGATTTATGAAATAAATTAATTTATTTTTTTTAAACAAAGAATTATTTAATTACATTTTATTATAAAAAAAAAAAAATAAAAAATAAAAAAAATAAATCTTCCACTATAAAATCAACAAGGTAGGCATAAATATCTACATTTAAAAGTTTTTTATAACATCTCAAATTCATACACATAATGACTAAAACATTATAAAATCAACAAGGTAGGCATAAATATCTAAATTTAAATTTTTTTTATAACATCTGAAAATTCATACACATAATGATTAAAACATTATAATACATACATGTAATTCCTGAATTACATGCTCAACCTGAAACTAATACAACAATCCACATATAATTTACACGGACTATATTAATTCTAAATTTATCATACATAGAAAATTAATCCAAAAAAAAAAAATTACCAATTATAAAAATTTTAATCCCACTCAACTCACCGCAATTTTTTTAGTTGGAAATGGATTACGTTTATATTAAAACAATTCCAACTATGCAGTAAACACACAAAATATATTGAGCTCAAATTACCTAATATATATATATATATATATATAATATATATATATATTTATATATATATTTCGCCAAAACGAATAATGTCATCCGTACTTCTCATAATGTCATATAAATTTGTAGTTTGTGGATTAACAAATTGTTAACGATTCTTGTAATGACTTCGAATAATTTCATCCGTATTTCTCATAACGTCATATAAATTTGTAGTTTGTGGATGAACAAATTGTTGACGATTCTTGTAATGACTGACGTATTCGTAATCCAGTTTTTCCAATAAGCATGGCGTAATTTACTTTCCATTTCCAGTTAAACTGCTTGAGACGCTACTGTTTCTGCACATATCCAAAACATATCCTATATAAGTTTTTTCCCGTACGACAATGTTTGGTCTCGGAAAATTACCTTCTTGATAAAGAATACATCAATGCTCTACACGTTCTGGCTGAAGGGCGCTACAAATATCTGTATACTGTGTATTGATTATAGAGAATAATAATAATGGTCATGCCACTCCACCGAAATAATAGGCGTTGTCCAATTGTCAATTCTATTGTCAACAATTGTCTTTGTCAAATCTTTCTTTTATAAAGATAAATCGAAGCAACCACTAGCTGGAAAGAGAATGCGCAGAATTCAAATCATAATCAATCACTGATAGAAATAAAGAAAAAGCCATGGCTATCGATGTATATGTTGTTCCCTCTCCCGATCGCCGATAACATGGTTGTTTCGTCCGGCTAATGCGCTGGACAAAGACATATGCCGTGCATGGAATCGCGAGAGGTGTGTTTGTTCCTTAGAATGATGGATGATACATAAAATATAATTGAATGTACAATAACAACTCGCGTTAGCAGAAACTATTCGTAACAAAATTATTGGATGCGAGTGTTGTAACTTCAAAGAAAATTCAATTAGTTACCTGTGAATCTCTTATTTCATTTTTTTGCATTCCAAGGGAATTAGAAGGCAGATGTCACTCAAATTTGTTTCGTAAAAAGTTTATAAAATATATTCATTTTAATATTATTTAATGGATTAGAAGTGAACTTTAAAAAAATAAATCATTTTATATTATTTTCAATGTTTTAACGATGGCGAAATGGCATCTTTACCATAACTGTGTTTTGGTGTCGGGCATAGTACAAACATAATCTTCATCGACACGATATCATCGGAACCAGGGTTGGAATTTGGATTCTTTATTACCTGTCAAATAATTTTTTTTTTGACATTTTGAGTTTTTATGTTGGCCGTCAAGGAACGTTATGTCTAAAATTTTGCTCTTCAATCAAAATGTTTTGATAATAAATGGACCCTTCATCAATAAAGGTTTAATTAAAAAAATACTTTTCAATCACACCACTGTGTTAATTTTTTCTCACATATTTATAATAAGAAAAAAACAATGTGACCATGACTAAATGATTTGTTGAATCAT